>SCDY01000645.1:0-51007 GCA_004143825.1 Drosophila micromelanica | reverse complement strand
ATGGGGTCGGAGATGCCTCCTTCTGCCTGTTACATACATTTCAACAAAACCATAATACCCTGTTTTACCCATTTTCAATGGGTTCAGGGTATAAAAATTCCTTACAAATTTATTTTGTTTCCTTCCGTACGTTCCTTCAATAAATGTTACACAAAATTTGTTATAAATGTTCAATTCTTTACCATGTTAAGAAATTGTTGCAAAATTGCATACAAATAATTTCAACATATTCTCGAATTTAACAATTTAATTTTTTTTGTTTTGCATAGAAATAGCAATTTCAGATGAATGTGTCTAATTGTATCACCACAAATTACCAATAATTTTTCAAAATATTTTATCATTTCCTTTGTTATCACTTTAACAATAAAAAGTCGAACATTTTATTATTTCATTGAAATATATATTTTTTCATTTCAATTTGTATACAGAACATTCGTAGAATTTTGTTCCGCAGAGTGATTATTTTATGGACGTGCACATTTATTGCAAACAGTTTTTTTTTTTTTTATACTTCGTTGAACTCAATAAAAACGCTACAAAATATTGTGTAATCATTTCTGACAACTCACATGACTTAAATGCCAAGTGCACGGTTTGATTTCACTGATTTTAAATACGGTCAATTAAACTGAAAAAGTTGCCTGGACAACAAAAAGGGCAGACAGCTGGCCCCAGGCAAGTTGAAGCGTGCTCAATGTTTACACGAAATTACAAAGTATTTAAGTTTAAACTACGCATATGCAATTCACATTATCATTAAGTAGATTTTATTTGCTGCATATTTCCTACACACTGGCAGACATGCACTCCATAAGCCCATTTTATGATTTCGATGAATTTTGTTTAATATGCAGCAAACTGCGACAGCTGGCAGCGGCTGTTGGTTGTGGGTGAAGGGAGGGGAGGCACCAGCAGCATTCAGGGGAATTGCGCATATTTAAGCAGCGTGAAGCAAATGAATAAAAGTTACGCTGGATTCCGGCAGCAGAACAGCGCGTTGCTTGTCATATGCAAACGAAATTAAAATGCACTACAACAGAAGCAGCAGCAGCAGCAGCAGCAGCAGCGGCAGCAACAGAAAAAGTGCGCACGAATGCATAAATAAGTGGACGGGAGGGAGAGGAGGACAGGTGTAGGGGACATTGGGGCATGCATACTTCATTGAATGGCACTCGAAAGTATGCAACTTCAACAGCCGCCAAAGCATTCACCCTCTGCCCATTACAAATGCTGCCAGCAGCAATATTTATACATGCCAACGACTATCTCGAGAGCGAAAGTCCTCTCGGCCTTTAAGTGTGTCACCGGGCAGGAAGACAAATGCGAAGGTAACGCACAATTTAATTCTTCAACAAAAATGCCTAGTGAAATGGTTAAATTTAACTTGAATTTATGCGCGGTGGCAATTTTTTTTTATGAATTCTCGCTTTCTGTTGCACTAAGCTTTTACAAATAAAATGTATTTAAAAGGGACGCCACACTCACGACGCTACTTCCCTCCAAAAATGGGTCAAACATTTTGCAGCTCATATAGAGGGCACGTACTTTCATATATATATATATATATGAGAGCAGGGTGGTGGAAGGCCAGCGAGAGCTGCTCATGAGTCAGCCAAAGTAAAGTGCACACACGACAATACGTATACGTCACGTTGTGCCGGCAACTTAATGCAAACGAACTGCGCGCAGTTTGTCATGTGTGACGGCTTGATGGAATTAACATACGCATTGCGTCCAAGTTTCAAGTTTGCTCCGTTGCGCGAGCTTTGCAAATTATAAAACTAATGCAATTTAATGCATTTTCCGAATTTGTTGGTTAACTTTTTCGAGTCATGTAAATAAGCCACAAAAGAAATTTTAAAGTTCGCGGAGAGAAAAACGACGAAATAGAGAAGCAAAATTTTGTAACTTTATGGTAAGAATATGTGCTGAAATCATGAGTTTTAGTTTTATGGGTGAACATTTTTTAAACATAGTTTTTTGGTTATTATAATTCCAGGTTATGTAATATATATATATTTATATAACCTATGTAAATCAGAATAAGGACAAACTATTTTAACTGTATATACCGTAAACTATGACATTTTATTTTTAAATTTTTCCGTACATTAGCATGCATTTTATGGCTGCGAACTGGAAATGCCTGTTTGGGTCAACCTTTGTCGAATAACTGTCCTTATGCGGTTTTAAATGTATTTCTATTGATTTTGTCGAACAAGCACACACACACACACACGTATGCCTTTGGCAGGCAGTTTGCTGCCAAATTGAAAACTACACGCCCACAAAATAAATTTGTAAAAGGCCAGAGGGGAAGAAAGGCCGGGCATACAAAAAAAATGCATTTTCAGAAAAAATAGCAGAGAAAGCTGACAGTGACCAACAACAGTCTGCACTCTCGGTGCAAAGAGTCAGTTTCTCGCAGAACGCCCGGCGGGTTATTTGTTGAGTTTTGCAAAATTTATGCTTGGCAGCAAGTCAAACGCTGTGCGGCAAAGTCGAGGCAAAGTTTTTTTCAATGTCCCATATGGCGAGCAGCGCAATTCCCATATAAATTTAATGCGCCAACAGGCAAAGAAATGTGTTCTACTCCGCCCCGCCCCCCGCCTGTCGCTGAGTTAATGCCTGGCAACATAAAAATTGCATTAAGCGCAACGAGAATTATGCAAGCCCAGCCACGGACCACGGACATGGCATCGCAATCTCAATCTATTCTATGCCCAGAGGCTGTTCTGGTGCAAGTAACCGGCCAGGTTTTCCATGTGGGCGCTACAAAATAAGCTAATTTTACACATGATAGGCCTCGGCTGACTAACCGGGCTTGTTTGCTCGAGAGCAAGTTGGAAATGAGGTTACGGTTGCATTTTACACGCCAATGAACTGAGTTGAGTGCTTGCCGGAGATGCATAATGCACACTGTGCAACACAATGCCGGCTAATCAGACAAAGTATGAAACTGTGTAGCAATTACTTTACTGCTTAAGCAGCTTGCATTTCAATTTCAAAGTCCATTAATGCAAACCTAATATGAGTGGCTATTGAGAGCAGATTTTAACAATGGCCATAAAACCGATGCGGGAAGTGTGGGGGGGGGGGGGGCGTGACCCTCGGGGCGACACACTTGATGCTCGAGGCTGGACCATTTCCGTTGCCGTTGCCTTTCTCTTGACATTTATATAATTTTTAGCAAAAATGATTTCTTCAAGCGTTTTTCTTGAGTAGACCTTTGGGTAAAGTTAATGGACTAGAAATTGCCAGCACAACAGAGCCCCGGGTCCAGCAGGCAAAGGGATAAACCGTTGCAACAGTGAATAATGCGCATAATAAAGTGTCCAAAACATTTGTTTTTCTCTTTGCGCCCTCTTTTATGATTTTTCTTCGTTTTTTGGCTGAACTTTTTGGTTGCGTTCTGGCCCGACTACCAAATTGCTTTAAATTTGTTGTAATGGCGCTTTAAGTAGTTTTCTTTTGGGGCTTTTGCCGTGTGATTTATGGCAGGCGTGGCGTCGTGCGGCAACCAGCGCCCATAAAGCGTCGCATTCTGACATGCAACATATTTTGGCATTGAAAGAAAAACAACGAAAATGGGCCAATAAGCTTAAATCGAATCGATTGAACACTTTCTAACTTCTTTGAAAGATTTGGTTTCCAATAAATAGCTTTAACTCTTAAGAGGAAAGTGTTATTAAGTTGCAATTTTTTAATTATTTTCTCGCTTTAGTTAAAAGTGAGTAGATTCATTATTATATGAATTTTAAAAATATTTTTGGCGCCCAACGTGGGCCAATTTCTACCCGCTAAAGAAGCCACAAAACGAAGTCAAAAGAGTTCAATGCTAAGTTGTTGACATTTTGACGAGCCTAACGTTTGCATTTTGGTCTGACCTCCCAAGGCCAATAACAAATATTGACACACACGAGAAGCGAGCATAAAAAACACGTACCCACACTGAACGGATAGACAAACCAATCTGAGGGAGGCAGTCGACTGTCTAGTCGACTTCCGCTATAGAAATTAAATGCGCACCACGCACATGTGTGACCCATGTTGCTATTGTGGTTGTTGTTGTTGTTGTTGTTGTTATTGTTGTTTGTGGTGGTTGCTGCTTCTCTGTTGATGTGTTTGCTGAAATATAAACACTGCGGCGCTCGTGTTGTGCGTGTGTGTGTGTGTGTGTGTGCCGCAAATAAATATTGCATAAAGTCAAATAGGCGCACACACAAATACATACAAATACCGATGGCAAACATGAGCCGCCGCGCAGACAGAGCCGGACAGCCCAACATCAACATCAACATCAACATAAAACATAAACAGACGCATTAGCAGCAAATCATTTAAATATACAGAAGCGAAGCGAGCGAGCCATTTAGGCACCCACCCACACAAACGAGCCGAACGAGCGACTAACTGACCAACTAACGGTATAACGAAGGCGAAACGACAGCGCGGCGCGGCATGTCGGGGCTGCAGAATAACGAGCAGACAACGCCAATATGCGGATTTGCCCGTGATAACAAAATTGCGCGAGGGTTGACGCAGAATATATACAAATTCAACGGGGCGAATGAAGCCTTATGAACTTTGGAATAAATGTTCCAAGCATGTATTAAAAACGAAATACATTCTCTACACTTTCGTTAAAAGGCAGCTTAAACGCAGGGCCAATTTATTTTCTTTTATAAGACACTGACTTATCTTTAAACTTTCTTCAAAGGTATCGGCTTATAAGCTTCTTACATCGAGCTCAATCTGATTACATTTAGCTTAACACTCTTTCAATACAAAAATCGTTAAAGCAGCTATTGATTTTTAGTAAATAAGCATTTTTTAATAATCTTATTTGATTTAGCGATAAATGGTCCCTGATTATTCTCCGTTTGTTTTCTGATCTGTTTTTAAAGCAAAAATGAACAATCTTTTAATCATATTTAATACAAATTCTGCTTGCAGCCCTCGCAAAATATGCGCATTTGTCAGTTACTTGGAAGATTGCGGTCTAAATTTGATACAACGTTTCAAGGACACACTGGCTGACCATGCCCACGGTTTCAGTTTGTGTTTGACTTCCAGCAGCCCCTAAACGTGGCTAATTATGCCAGGCATGAAATGTAGTGGGAAAATGTGGTTGGTGTTGCTGATGCTTCCAAAGGTTTTTCCAGCAAAGATGAATGTCTAGACACAAATTCAGGCCTACACACAGACACCTACAGAAAGCTATCTGGAATTGGGTAGCAGCAGGCGTTGCTTCCTCTTGTTCAGCTCCCTCAGCCCACTCACGCAGTCCACGTGGCAGCTGCTGAGTAAAATTCTTCAACTAAAATTGCAAAAGTTTTGCCCCAGCTCTGCAATGTGTGTGTGTGTGTGTGTGTGTGTGTGTGTGTGTGTTTGTGTATGTGAAAAATGGCCAAATAGCAACTAATATGGCGCACATTAATTACGACAAAATGGCGCTAATGTCGCCAGAGCACACTTCCGCTGTGCGTGAATTTGTTTGTGTGTGTGTGTGTGTGTGTGTGAGAGGCATTTGTATGCGTGTCACGACGCTTTTTTCAACAACGCAACATTCGCGCCGAATGAGTGGAGTGGAGTGGAGTGGAGTGGCATTTGAAGCGCACACAAAATGGTCTTTGATGGTATTTGTGTTGGCATTTCATTGTATGGGCCTGGGCAAACACGACCATGGCCCACGGCGGCAACACAAATAGTACATTTGCAAAGGTCACTGAAGCAAAAGCTATTTATAAATGTATAATTTATAATTTTCATTCGCTTTAATGCTTGAATTCTGTGTACCAAGTACTTTAACAACTCTTCACAAAGTGCCGGCAATTTATTATTAGCAGCACTCAATATTTCAGTTTTGAGTTTCGCAAGTGCTTAAAGAGTACATTTTGAATAATGTGTAAGGAAAGAGATATTGAATATTCAATTATTCAAATGATTATTGTGTAAATAAATACAAAATACAAATTTATTTGTGTTTTATCCTAGGTTAGTTAATATCCTTTTTTCTATACTTTCTTGTGGCTTCCTCTTGCTTAGGCCATTTTTTTGTTGGCTGTTTCTTTTTAATAAATATTTATACAGATTTACTGCACAAGCTTTATGAGAGTGCAAAATGGCGCCATTGTTTGCCCTCACGTTGGCGGCCATTGTAGAGCAGTTGACATGGCCGACTAGCGTCATTGTTATAAATAACTATATAGAAGTTGTTGTTGTTGCTGTTGCTGTTGTGGTCGTGTATGGCGCCGCTGTCGCTTAGGTGTGAAAAGGCGTATTGTATGACCACATGAGTGTGGATACAATATGCGGTCTCATCCCTCACGGCGGCAACACAATCGCGACGCTTAAAGTGTCCAATATTTGAGGCCGAGTCCGCACACACACACACACACACACACACGTTTGTGTGCATGCAGTAAAAATATAATATCTCTTTATCCAATACGAGTAGTTACCGCTATTGTGCCTGTTGTTGTTACTTTTTGCTTTATTAGCCATACAATGCACGTAGGCGGACGGAATGTGGCCGCCGGGCACAAAAATAACATGCCATAACCTCATACAATGTGCACTCATGTAGGGCAATGTTTTTTTTTTCTGTCTTTCTTTTTTTTTGTATATAAACCCATATACATATGTGTTTGGGTAAGTATATGATACATGGGATTTGCGGCACTTCAATGCGTCTGTTTGCGCATCTTTTGAGTGGCTGAAATACAACACAAAGTGGGCGTAAATATGGTTATCAAAAGGTACAAAACCATTCGGCCCCGAAAGTGTAACGAAAAAAGGTCTGACAAATACACCTTTATGTTCCCCGTATATTGTACTATCCAATGTACAAGGCAAACCGACAATCAAATATGTAATATACCAACATTTACTGGTCCCCGTTGATTCCGGGGCAAATGAATAAAGCAATTCACAGAAATTTGTTGAAAGCGACCGAAAATAGCATTTTTCCCGGTGCGTAACAGTTGTTGTTGTTGTTGCTGCTGTTACTGTTGCTGTTGTTGCCTAGACAACCAGCACTTTTGATGTATCGGATTTGGTTTAAACAAATTAAAAGAAAATCCATTTTATATGCAAAGCCCTTCGAATACCTCGTACATGACAATAAGTATTTTCCATTGAAAAATTCAAAGTATTCATTTAGTTATTCGACGAGCAATTTTATTAAAAATATATACTCTATATTTCCTCGAAATATGAAGAAATTAAATTGAAGTGAAACTTGACAGACTTTGAGTTGAAAATTTTACAAATTTCAATTGAATTTTAGAAATAAATAAATAAAAATATTTTTGAAAACTTTCATTTTACGCAATAAAAATTCCATCTAAATATTTTACATAACAATTCTGATAAATAAAAGGGCATAAAAAATACAGAATATTTGCAAATCTAAGCTAGCCATGCAATTTAAATGGGGTATCTGTAGCGATACGGGACGCACTTTCATTTTTCATTTCACACTGTTTTCCGAGTCGAAAATTGTAACAAACAAAACGCTGAGCGGCTTGGGATTTCAAATCAAATACAGTTAAACGGCAACAAATCCGTTCAGCAAACGTTCATTTAATCGTAACGCCGCGGAATACGGGGAGCAAAACAAAAAACAAGCAAACATACATTTAGAAGCGCAGCAGGCAAACAAATGTAAAAAGGATAAAAACATAAGACCCCGAAACAGACAGACAGACAGGCGGGCAGGCAGACGGACGGGTGGGTGGGAAACACAAAGCTTGAAAGCGGGCACGTGGGACACAAATGCGGCAAACAAAGGCGGCGTTAAGGAACTAAAGCAAAAGGCAATACAACAGACACAACAAAGTGCGTGGCACACACACACACACACACACACACACACACACACACACACACACACACAGAGAGAGAGTACAAAGCCTGAGACTGGGCCAAAGCCACAGTCGAATCTAGAGCCACAGTCAAAGCCAAAAGCAGTCGCAGATCCGCTGGTTTTGTGCGCCAAAAAACCCACCTGGCACCTAAGCCCACGTCACGAGCTGCGTGTATATGTGTGTGTGTGTGTGTGTGTGTGTGTGTGTGTGTGTGTGTGTGTGTGTGTGTGTGTGTGTGTGTGTGCGAGCTTCATAAAGCTGCCTGTGTGCGCCCTGAAGTAGACTACAATATATGGCACGTCTTAGGCCTTAGCCAGGCGACTGTTGCTTCAGACGCGCCCTCTGCGCTTAATGCGAGCAACAACAATAAAAATAACAACAGCAGCAGCAACAGCAGCAGCAACAAAAAAAATTGCTAGTGTTACGCGCGAGCTCACACACACACACACACTCACGCACACATTTATATATTTTTAAAATGCTATTTTCACGCAAAATTTAATCTCAATGACATTTAATGCGAACTACAGACAAAGAAAAAAATACAAAAAAATAAATAAAGGGGCGAGTTCTCCGTTTAAAGACATATTTTCTTTATTTTTGTTTGATGTCTTTGGCCTGGTTTTGTCTGTTGCCATTTCAGCCACATTAGACGGCTAATAAGCAGATAATGAAAAATTAAACTTGGCATACTTCGGCCCACTCGGGCACAAATTGATAAACATCAAATTAAAAACGCAGCAAAAACCAAAGCCAAAAGACAACCAGTAAATAAAACCACATAAAAGCCATAAACGACTGTGTTTTGTGTTGGCCCACACACAAAATGAAATCCGATGGAAATTGCAGGCATGTGGATGAAGATGGCAGCCTGAAAACGCAAAGCGATTTAGCCACAGACAATTTTGCAATTTTAAACGTTGTTGCGCATATAAATAATTTGTATGTATTTTTATATGCGATACACACACACACACACACTCATGTGAATGGACGTTTGTTTAGATTGCAATTGGCAGATAAGCCCGTTTCTATATTTTGCCATGTTAAAGCGCTGATAATGCGAACATTTGCGGATCGCGGGGGTGGCAAGAGGGGGACGGCTGTTGAAGCGGACAAAAGATTAATGGCCTTTGTGCGCCTAATTTCGATTTGATTTTAATGCGTCTGGCCAAACATTTTTGATTGCGTGCCACTGGCGGAAAAAATAATGAAATAAAGTCAGCGCGATTCTGGTTTTGATGTGGGTAAGTAGACCTGCCAGCGATTGAGTTATTAGGGTTGTATATCTGGCATCAGTCGGGAATGATGGCCAAATCTTGGCAAAAAGAGTTAAGGCCAAATTTTTCAGAGTCTAGACATTACGATAAGCATATATAGAATAGTGATAAACAGAATTACTTCCTTGAAGCGGCTTTTTCAGAGACGTCATTTAAGCATTTTATATATAAAAGATTTTTCGCCTTTTTGCAGGTTTTCTAATTGGTACAAAATTAAAAGCGAATTGTTTGAAAATTATTATTGGAAATATATAAAACATATTAAAATTTAGAAATGCACAACAATACTTTCCTTTTATCAAATTAAACCTTGTGTTAACCTTGTGTTAACCTTGTGTTAACATTGTGTTCCCAAAATTTAACATTGTGTTAACTTTTTTCATATTTTTTTTATTTGTTTATATTTTAGACTTCATGAATTTATTATTAATGATAAATAAAGGAAATTAATGATTCGAAGCTTAAGCAAATACAAAAAAAAATGTATATATTTATAAGCATAAACCCACTCACAGTTGATAGCTGGCCCCAGTCGTGCACATTTCAGCATCATTTCAACCGGGCCCATAAAAGTGGTAGTAACAATAATGGCAACAGTCGCACAAGTTGAACATGGCAATTGTAATTCCCGCACGAATGGCGGCTTTTAAATTTTAATTAACTGAATGGCCCCGGCTACAACTACCATTGCAATGCGATGGAAGAGCTGCATCCACATTCGCCACATTCGTTGCCACGGCCATGGAAAAGTCGTTGCAAAAAGTTATTATTTATTTCGTGTTATTTTGTGCTGTTCCAACGCGTTCCAAACGGCGACCGTGCCGGGCCAGTGACATAGTCCGCAGTTGGCTAGAAGGAAAATGCAACTAGGCTGGAGCCATGTTCATTTATTTATGAGCATTTTACACAGCCAGTGCACAAACAGCAGCCAGCCTCAAAGCTCGGTTCAGCCACAGGCAGCTGCATTCAAAATTATGCAAATTTTTTTAGTTTTTTTTTTTTTTTGTTGTTTTTATGTTTTCCATTTTCTTGTTGCTCTCGGTAAATTCAACTTCGCAGCGAGTGTCCAGTTTGGGGGTCTCCATTTTGCTGCCCCCCGCACACAGCACTCAAAAGTGGCAGCTCTTTGCGATGCCCAACCACTTGGCCTGGTGGGTGGCAAAGTTCAACTCTTGTTGTGTAGGCGGCGTCCTTGTCAACGCAGCTTTTGTCTCTGCCTAGAATATATAACTCGCTTTTGGCTTTTTACGACTACAAGCCGAAACAACTAACTGGTATGTGCTGTCCCGTCCCGTCCCAGCCCATCCTGTTCGACAACTTTTGTCCCTGTCTCTGTTGCGGTCTCCGTCACATGCAAAATTTGTGTGTGGTCAACGAAAATCCCCTACACAACCGCCGTCCTCATGTTGTTGCTCTGCCAAGCGAAACCCAACAAGAGTTCACTCAAATTGCATTTGGTGTTCGCCGTCTGCCGTCCGCTGTCCGTTGTCCGGAGTCCGATGTTCACCGTTTTGTTTACCAGCCGGCCTACAAAATAATTCTCCTGCTTCTGCTGCTGCTTCAGTGTAGTCGAATTGAGAGTCATTTTATAGCGTGTGGTTTTTAACACTAAAAGAAAATAGTTTCAGTTTTTAGGTGCATTCATAAAACTGAATTTTACGATCCGTCCCAGTGTCTGTGTGGCCGCTTAAGTGCATTCACCCAATGCATGAATCATTTTTCAGCCACGTGAATATAAACATAAGCACATATCGAAAAAGAACTCAATCCCATGCAATATAAAACCTGACTGCCAACGCAGTTAATATCATATTTCACTTTATTTAGCAGCATCTGGCACCTTTTGGCAACTTTGATATATGATAGATACATTTATAAAAAGCTCTCTCGACATATTGTAAAATTGTGAAATATTCGCAATGCCCTTTGCTGACAGCCGAGCGTAGGCGGTGTCTGTCTGTCTGTCTGTCATCAGTCTATGTAAATAATATGATTGAATATGCGACATTTTTCATAATGACAAAGTGGGGCGGGGTTGCAATGAAAAGTCACAAAAGAAAAGGTACCTAAACACACACACAAACACACACACAAACACACACAAATATCTTTTTTGTGATGTATTCTTAGATTGCTATACAATGAAATATAGACTACGAAATCCTTTTAAGCCATTGAGTGCAGATCAATTTACAATTCTTTACTATATTATATACATATAATTATGAATTAAATAAATATGATTTGAAGTTTACAAAAGAGAGCTTTCAATACCATGTGTAATATAAATATAACTTAACTTCGTATAGTTTATTAAATATAACAAAAGATAAAAAAGATAAAAAAATTTTGAAATTAAATTTTAGACTAAATATCTTGAAGCGTAAAGGGTATGTGCTATTCTTAAGAAATATTGTATTTATTTAATACTCATTGCACAAATATTTTGAAGCTTTAAAGAACAATAACTTATATTTATATTATAATTATTTTTATGCCATTACTTGCTGTACTTTTCGGGGGAAATTGCTGTTGTCCTTTATAACAATATCTAAAATTATTTGCGCTGTGAATGTCACTGCATGCAATAACAAAGGCGACAGGGACAAGCGCTCAAGTCGCTGGTATTGCTGGCAGGATAAAGCGCTTAACTGACAGGTTAATAATCTCGACTCGATAATCGACAGCCCGCCCGGACAACGGCACAAAGGACACAGGACAGAAGACAGGCGCTGTACGATAGACGACAGCCTGACAGCTAGCGCAAAATACGAACGCCGATAGCCGCCACACACAGACGCACACCCGCATACACACACACACTCACGCACACACACACACACGTCACACGAAGTCCTTGGCTGCTGGAAAAGAGCTTATTAACGTGCCGCAGACAGCTATTGGGAATTCCGAAGAATTCGCCGTGTTTGTGTCTTATCGCTGGCTCCGTTGATTGGCAAATATTTCAATTATTTTTTCATTTTGCCAATAAATTGCGGCGAGCGATCTGTCGATTTGGCAAAAACATTTATAAATCTCATACTACAAACATAAAGCAAAATGCGTGCGTTATTTATGGGCGTCGCATTTTTTGCGCCCCCTCCGCTAGCCGTCCCCCCTTGGCAAAATTGTGAAGCGCCTGACACACATTTTGCTGTGAAGGGACGAGTTCGCAGAAAGAGGCAGGGAAAAAAATGTAAATAAAATCATAAATTTATTAAAATGCAGTAGCAGCACAGAGCAGATCCCAGTGCAAAGCCAAAATACATTTTCATGTCCGTGCAATGGAATTTACATGCAAATTTAAAAAACCAGAGCGCCACATATCCATGAGGGTGTGTGTGTGTGTGTAAGTGAGTGGTGTGAGTGGGTGACATATTTGACAGATAGCCGAGTCGGTTTTACAACGTCATTTCTGGTTCTGTTGAAATATTAAAATGGATGGCGCACAAATGCATATGGCTGTGGAAAACTCCGGCAACAAAAACAACAGCAATAACAACGGACAGCGAAAGGAAACTATGAAAAATACATATTTTTAGCGCTGACAAATATTTGCTTAATCGATTTATTATTTGTTGCACAATTTCATAATAAACCGGCATTAATAATGCGGCGCCAAGCTTAATGTACGCTCAAATATTCATGAATACACACACAAGCAAAAATTCATTCACTTTCAATTTATGAATATAAAATTATATTTTCAAATTTTTGTTAAATCAAAGTAAAATTGCATCAATGCCAATTTTGTTGGAATTTAACAACAAATTGTACAATTTTCATGCATATTATTTGTATAAATATTCCTTTCGATGAATGTAATTAATTATTTTATTTATTTATTTCAGTTTTTTGGTATTTTAAATAATGCAACAATCAACTCGATGCTAAAATGCAATTTAATGCACAACAATTTTTTTTTTAAGTATGAGAGAATATTGAATAATATTTAGAGAACTCCCATCTCTTATTTCAATCCAATAAATACTTTTATTGTTGACTATTTAGTTTGGAATTTAAATGCGCCTGCTAATTTTACACTTCTCAAGTTTGCGCCTTTTCATCGAACTCGCTAAAATATTAAGATTGAGTAAATGTGTTTATCTTATTATTGGCCAGAGTGCAGCCAATCAGAAGGCCAACAAGCCCAACACTTGCCACTCGGCCCAGTTAAGCACCAAACAAACTTGGCCTGGAGTCCAGTTACTTACAGAGCTGCCTTGTCGTCCTGCAGCTTTTACCTTAAGCCAGTGGCCAGGCGACTGCTGGGAGATGGGGCGATGTGGGGACTGGGAGCTGAGGCTCTCTCCAGTGCCTGTTACGCCTCTTTTGTTTAGCTTTGATTTAACATTTTGTACGTTTACTTTACAGTTTAACAGCCGGCAAAGGCACGAACAGGACATGCTCTGCCAGCATCGGGCCCACCCACCGACACACAGGACAGGCGCCCCTCCCGCTCCTTCCTCCTCCACTTTGGTCCTGCATTTTTGTACACTTTCACGTTGGCAATTTCATTTGGTTCGGGTCGCTGTGGGAGTTCAAGCTGAAATGTGCTTTTAGTTTTTTGCTTTTCTTTTGCCCTTTTTGTGTGCGCACTTGCCCCTTTACAATGTCCCATGTCCCGTGTCCTGGGCAAAATAGTGCGCCGTAAAAGTGCGCGCAACTCAACTAGTTCTGGAACTCGAACTAATGCTGAGAGCCGTAGAAGGCGCTGGAGTTCTAGCTGCTTTTGGCTGTCCCATGTGGCAGGCGAGTTGACAACTTTTTTGCTGTCGTCGCCGCCGCCAACGTCGCCGTTTTTAGTTTTACGCTTTTTTTTTATTTTTAAGTGTAGTTCGTTTTAGTTGCTGCGAAATGTTGACTTTTTTTCTTTCATTTTCATAGTATTTTTTTGCTTGTTCCAGAAGTTAAATGTTTCTATGTCGCTGATGCGCAACCGGGCGGCACAAATGCGAAATGGCTACAAACAATTTGAAGCAATAAAATAAAGAGCGCATGGCAAAGTGGGCGTGGGGTGGGCAGCTGTACAACGGCAACTACAACGGCAACTACAACTGTAACTAAGCACAACTACAACGACAACAACTACATTGAGGACTACAACAGCAGCAAATGCCGCAATATCTGGCAAGCGAAATAAAAGCGAAATTTAATTGTAAAATTGTTATTGTACTTTGAAGTGTCCGCTGGCTGCTGCCGGCTGTTGGTTGTTGCTTGTTGGCTGTTGCTTGTTGGCTGTTGCCTGTGGCAGGCTCAAGTGCCACAGCGCTGCGCTTTTCGAGTGGTGCCTCGTGTCACACATTGCCCACTTGCAACAGCAGCCGCCAGCGCTGAGGCTAACCGCGCCGCTAATTGCCGGGCGGACCACTTTGTTAGAGTCCTCGCACAATGGGACTCCTCGAGCGGTTCCTGCTGCAAGTTAATCAAATTTTGTGCAGCCAACTGACGAGCACAAAGTATTTTCTGCGACGCTCTATATTTAATAAAAGCAGGCTTGCAAGTGGGTTAAAGTTTCAGCTTTAACATAAACATCAAATCACAAAATTAACTCAGCCCAGTTACACAAAAAAACACTGTCTGATAAAAATTAAATTTTTGTTTGAATTTACAATAGGTCCTTAGTTATCTTTATCAATTTGCCACGCCCTCAATGGACGTATCAAAAAAATGTCCTGTACGATTTTTAAAGCTAATAATCAGTAGCCTGTCTGTATCTAGCTTTTAAATTGGGTTAGATATATAGATTAAAGCGAATTGCTACAAAAGCTTTTCACACGTTCTCTCACTCGGATGTGTTTCAAATTCCAAGCGGACATTACACAAATATACTCTTTCACTTTACACTATTTTCACGAGGATAAAAACGAACGCAGCCATTGTAAAAATCTTTGCCCTTCGCTCTATGGCAACAATTACATGTTTAATTAACTTTTTGTTATGACAAGCAGAGAGGGGCGTGCGCCGCCCTCCAGTTCCTGTTCTGTAATTAGAAAAGTGCAGGATATGGCCGAAAAAGTTGTGTGAGAAGAAATCGAGTCGAGAGGCGAACGAACTGAGAGAAATGTATATGCATAGGAGGCATAAGAGTATGGCAACGCCAGAAAGTATGCAATACAATTGTCGGAAGTGCACATCAAAGTCATGAGCACAGAAACTTGCAGCAGCTCCTCAGTCAGTTAGTCAGTGTCAAATTTTAATTCAGATTCTGTATGCAAATGGCCTTAAATGTTGCATAACAAGCGAAAAGTACAGACATCAGACATTGTGTGTGTGCGAGTGTGTGTGTGTGTGTGTGTGTGTGTGTGTGTGTGTGGCTAGGCTTACTGCTTGGCTGACATACGTAATTGCAAGTTACGGTTGCCATTTGCAGACACAGACACAGAAGTCTGGCGCCGCATCCCGAAGCTTTTCACTTTAAGCCCTTAAGGTGTCGACCCACACGCAAGTTCTGTGAGTGTCTGTGTGTGTGTGTTAAATGCATTTGTTGAGCTGCTAACGACTTAACATTTATGAGTAGTTTGCTGTCAAATTGGTAGGCTTAAGCAAGGGGATTTTATGGCACTAATTGGCAATGTGCGAAATACTTAATGCTCAAATCAATCCGATTTTATGTTATGAACGCTATTCTCTCTTGCATTTCAATATCAATACTAACTAGTATAAATATATATGTACATTTATTTATTTATTTTATTGTTTTGTCTGCGAAACTTTGTCCGTTTCCAATTTAACTCGCATAGCTGTCGTCCAGCGATTTTATATGAAAAGTTTCGCCTGTCAATTTTTAATTTTCGTATCTCCACGTGCACAAAACTTTTAAGCTTCCTTTAATAATTGACAAACAACAAAACAGGTTAATAATAAAGTCTGGGTTTTTGCTATTTACGGTTTTTTCTGGCAGGTTTGCTTGTATAAATGTTCAGCAAGTGTCAAATACGTCAATTAAATTAGAGCTCAGGTGCAGAAAAGTCTTTGCATCAAAATAAATACAAAATATTTAAAAATATTGAATAGTTTAAAGTAACATTTACATAACTCAAATTAAAAATATGTTTTATATATTTTGGAGTAATTATATATTAATGAAAATAATGTTATCCATATAATATAATATTTACTCATAGAAAATTTAATAAAATATTCTGTTGTATTGCAAATCAATTTTTGAGAAAACGTTGAGCAAAAGTAAATATACTATTAATTACGTTCATTCTTCTTCTTGTACCTGTAGTACATAAAAAAAAATTTTTTTTAAAACATTTCTTATTTTTTTTAGCTTATCCTAGCATTATTATAATATTCAAAATATATTTGCCAGAAGCTGAGGCGTGTATGAAATCACTCGCGGTCAGACACAACTGTTGCTGTTTATAAAATCAGCAGCAAGTCTGAGTATGCAAATCCGCATCAGCAGCAGCAGCAGGGAGAAGTGCCAAAGATTAATGGAAAACTTTTGCATTTTTTCACACAGCCAAAATGTATTCAAACTTTGTGTTGAAGTGATTTTGATTTTGGGCAGCCAACTTTAAGAGAACTTTGGAGTCCTTAGCTTACGCAACGAGGCTGGGCACGCACGAGGGCGTATTGAAGGCCTGCAGGTAAAAGGCCGCAACTGTTTATTTATTTATTTATTTATTTATTATGCGACCGACACTAAAATGTAACTAAAAACACAGAATACGCCGCCTGTCTGCCTGCCTGCCGACACATGGCGTCTACACATGTTGAGGGGCGCAAGGATAACAGAGACGGATTCATAGTCCTTCGTCGATTTGACGTTGACGCTGCTTTGATATATTATGCACGCTTGAGGGCGGCACAAATAATCAAGTATCAAATTCCACACGGAATGCTAACGAAAACACACAAAACGATTTTTTGTGCCCAGGTCACAAGAGAACCCGCAGATCGGGTCAGAAATGAACCTTCAGAAGGCTTGAGTGCGTGTGTGGGTCCGACTTTCGTTTGCCTAAGCTGCCAGCCAAATGAGGCAGGATACATGCCGCAAAAGCCTCAGAAGTTGTGGTGGAATGGGGACCGCAAAAACAAAGCCTACTCATCAGAGTGCTTCGCCCAGGCCAGGTGGCGACTCCCCCTGCTCCCCCTGCTGCTGGGGTCTGGGGTCTATGGCGCGTGCGACAAATGAACAAATCGCCAAGACGGCAGACAATCTGCCCCGGCCAGATGGTCTTCCACTCGCTCGTCTGAGCCACCGGCTTTGTCTACTAAATCGTCACGCAAAGCATAAGACAGGCAAAAATGCCTAAGCCGATTAACAAAGCATAATAGTTGCCGGTTGCCGTTGCCGGTTGCCAACTGGCAACTGCTTTGCTCTCACAGTCAAAGCCAACAATAAACTCCTGGCAGTACTCCGTGGGTATGGACCCGGCCAATGGTCAGCTGTAGACTCAACAAAGTTGTTTGATTTTTCTTGTTGACTTTATGTGAGTCCAGCTTGACACACTCCCAGCTGTGTCTACTTGTTAGTTTTTCTGGGTATTAGAAGTTTGTTATTATGTTTGCAGATCTTGCGTAAGTTCACTACAGAAATATCTGAAAAAAATCTAATAAAATTATATTTACAAAAAATAAAAAATGATTTTGAATATAAATTCATAATCGATATGGCCGATTACAGCATAAATTGGAAAATTCAAAGATAGTTTTTCAATATACTTATAACTCTCTCACAACTATTTATTTTGTTGCTTTACTTTACCATAAATTGAATTTATCCGATCAAAGATCGTTGTGTCAAAAATTTCTTCAAGCCGTTTTCTTGTCTGTCGATTTTTTTTCGAACATTTTTTTACAGGCGATAAATAATAACCCTTCGGTTTAATTTCGCACATGTTAGTTCACTAAGTTTTCCAACAGTTTTTAAAAAGAAACAAAATATTAATTTGAAGGGTATTTAAAGTTCGTTGAGCTGGTGTATGTCTGTGTGTTAAATCGCTGTTTTTTGTTGTCATTTGACTATTGTGGGATAGCAGCGGACATTCGACAGTTGGAATTTACGTAGAAAATCTCATAAGTCAAACATGAAATTCCCATGCAAAACTGTTTTGTCATTTCGCTTGGCTGCCGCTGTCTCCGCCTCGACTGCGGCTTTATTTTGCTGGTATTTGTATTATTTCTTTTCTGGCTGTGATTTATTAGGGCCTACTTTCATTTCTTGTGCGTATTTCTATCTTTCCTCTTATTTTTTTGTAGGTTGGTTGCGGTTCGCTAAGCTTTATTTGTTCATTAGTGAGTCTGTTTAAGAAGCTGCGAGTGTCCAAAAACTGTGTTGAAAATATTATTGCATATGCTAAGGCAACGAGGGGCTGAGGGATATCAAATTGTTGGCTGCTTAAATACCATTTGAATTAGTATTTGAAAGCGGCAAACTGAACTCTTTAGCCGTCTGGCAATCAGTCAGCTCGAGTGGCTGTAAGAAATGAACTCATCTCGACTGTCAGGCTTAATGAGCGCAAATAAATTCAAGTAGGCTTAAATTTTCCACTTTTTTGCCCAGCCAATTGGGCACTTTTCCCACGCCGCACTCATTTCTTGGTAAAACGGCCGCAGAAATTCATATACAAAAATAATACAAGAGACAAACAGAGCAAAAAGCCCCATGAATAACAACAAAACGAAAAAGAGACAACTAGAGAGTGAAAGAGAGAGAGAGAGAGAGAGAGAAGACACAAAATATGTATAAGAACCGCAAATCTGAAACTAAGGAAAATGAATTCTATTTAACATTTGGGTAAAATTTCAATTTTTTTTTGTATTTTTTTTGCATATACATTTTTTGCTGAAATGAAATATAGAAATCAACGATGGACTGCGCGAGGGCGTGGCCGAAAGGGGGCTGCCTTTTTGTGACGTACGCGCTGTCTACTTAGGAAAATGATAAATGTCCTTGTAGAGCCATGAAATGAATAAGTATGAGAAGCGCCCGAACTGTGAAAGTGGCCGTCGCTTTATGGGCCAGCCAAGAAGGCAAACAAGGACAATGTCCTCGGCAAACAGCAAGAAATCACAACAACAACAACAAATACATGGAAGCGACCAGCGCCAACTGCGTTTCAAGTGGAGTGTGCCCTGACCTGGCCTGGCCTGAGGGCTAGCCAGCTATCGGCTTGGGCCCTAAGTAGGCTACTCCAAAAGCACATGCAGACAGTCCGCCTCAAGTGTGTGTGTGCGGGTGTGTGTGGGTGGGTGGGTGTGTGCGAATCGCAAGAAAAATGTTGACAAAGTCCTCGCAGCGGCAGCGACTTTTCCATGCCGTTGTCATTCAACGCGCTGTCAGTTGAATTTTTTCTGCTGCTTTCTGCTTACAGGAAACTTGGCCCTAAGGCAGCGACTTTTCGCAGCGCTGGAATTTTTGCCTTTCAAGTCGAATCAGTGGCGAAAGTTTTTGGCCAGCAGCGCAAACTACACACACACACACACACACACTTTATTCACAGACACATACAGACAGAGCTGGCTTAATAGAGAGATGGACACGGAGGGAACTGGGACTGTCCATTGTTGCTCATCACTTTTGACCGGCCGAAAGTTGTTTTGGGGATTGCTGGCAGCAAAGTCGCTTCGATTTCATGTCGATGCTGTTGGCTTTTGCTTTTGATATCTTTCATTACTAAGCTGAATTCTGTTTTGGGGTTTTACCAGCGCTTTCTTTTCGGCTTCTTGGCTTGTGGGCGTGTGTGGTTGTGTGTGCTGGGGCGTGGCAGCAGCTGCTGCCACTATTGTTGTTGCTCTTGTTGTTGTGATTGTTGCGGCATCCATTATTTGGCCTGGTCAATTTTGTGTGCAAATTGTTTGGGTTGTGTCCGAACATCAATAATATTTTGATGTCCATGGCGCACACAAAATTGTTGTTAAATGTTTGAAAATTGTTTTAGGGTTTTTGTGGTCGTAAATGCGTTTAACATGTGTGCTAAGCATGTAAATTTCTCCCATGGCAAACACAACACTTACCAGCCAAAAGATTTAACAGAGCTGTAGAAGAAAACAAAAGAGAAAATAAAGTTAAATAATAAATAAATAAATTATATAAAAAGTAACATAAATTAGAATCAAATTCAATTAAAAAATTAATTTAAAATTTTAAATAAATCAAAAGCACATGCAAATAAAATAAAATATTTCATACTTTAAATTATTATAAATACTTAAAGGACATGAAGGATATTTAAAATAAATATTTTTAATATAAGCATGTAACTTTATCTTAGCTTGACCTGAAGTTTTCATTGTAACTTGTATAATTGAGAATTCTTTTTATTTGCATACTCTTAATAGTTTATCCCTCTAACTATCCATGAATTTCTCCCACATATGGAACGACTAAAGTAAAATCTTGAAAATTTACTGTTAAATCCTCGGAAAGTTTTGCACAGCGGAACCGCTTAGCAAACAAATTGCAGCTTATAGGGCGATAGTACGATATCTATATCGAATGTCTGCTGCATGGAGAGCGGCAGGCCAAGTTTACAGCGTGGGAGCCGAAACTTAACTCATCAGAAATGCCTCTAAATAAGCATTTATAAAGCTGCGCTGTGGCAGCAAATGGCAAACTTTGGCCAAAAACAGACAACAACAAACAACAAATTGAGCGAACGCCCGGCCGAAAACCCAAACATAATTTGAAAGTTTTTGTGCAAAATTCTGAGTACGTTGTTTTCATAGAAATGTGATAAATACTTGTCGAGCAGGCAAAGGAAGTGGTTTTGTATGAGGCGTGGCGGTTTCTTGGCTTGCAGTTAACTTGGAAAACATTGAAATGCCAAAGTGAAAAGTTTTTGTGCCAGCGCCAGCAACAACCAAATTCAATTGAGAACACATAAAATCTAAATTTATTAAAAATCCCCCATTCCCACTCCCCCTACCGCAATGCTTATGCCCCTAAAGTCTTTTCGACTGTTTCCAAGTTTTGCACTAAAACTGAAACTAAAACTAAAACTAAAACATTGCCCAAGCTGCTGGAACAATATGCAGCATAGCTGTAGGCGTGGCTTCTTCAATTGAACGATTGCAGGCTGCGGCTGTCGTTTGATTTGAGTCAAGTGGTTGTGGCTGTGGTCGAGAGTGGCTTGTTTGGCCTCTAAATTAGTTGCCAGCTGCCCACATGGCGTATGAGAAATACTTAAGTAAATACTTGGCAGTATTCGTGTCAATATACATATATATTTATTTCACTAAATGTAAATGTTAATGTAAATGTGGCTCATTTAATAGACACATTATATAAGCTAGCCGATTTCCCGCACCACAACACGCAATTAGCGGTGCTTCAAGGTGGCTTCGCCATGCCTAATAAACTTCGGCGAACTTTGTTTATGTGGCCGCCCATTGGCCGTGGTTATTGTTCAATTTGCTTGCCAACTTTTCGATGGCTAAAAAGAAAGGCAAAGTTTCTTTGCAACACAAAAATATGGTACGTCCCTTCTCCAGTTGGCTTATTTATTAGCAACATATTATTATTTGGCTTGCAAGTGGGCCAAAGTGACGGCCAGCGAAAGTTTGCTAGCTGACCAGCTGGCGAGTGATCTTGGCCCCGTCCAAGCAATAACTCAGGCGAACAGAATAACAAGCCCTAAAAGCCATCGAATTGCGTTGCCAGCAGCTGCTGCTGACCATTAACAGCCGTGCAAAGTGAGTTTTTTTTGGCCATTGTTTCGTTTGTTTTTTGCCTGCTTTCACTGAGGGGGAATTTCTTAGACGATTACAAAGAGTTTTGCACTTCTGTTGGCTGTGGGGGGGGGAGGAGGAGAGGGCGCTTAGCTGGGGATTTGCAGCCATCAAAATCAATTTCACATAATTTAAACTGTATTAAATTCGCACATAAACTTTGTCAAAATAAACCAGAAATTTCATTTATTCAATAACGCAGCGACAGAAGCGGCGCTTTGACAGCCACAAAGGCGTACGCATATTCACACACAATAAACTTTATGTTGATTGAATAAAAGTTGCACACACACACACAGACAGATACACACACACAAAGACACACAAGCGCGTAGCTTAACGGGAGCCAAACTTTTCACTTTAAATTAAATTTCACACACACACAAACACGGAGACAAGGGCGCAAAATGGAAAAAGTGGAGCAACATTTGCCGCCAGGCGCAATCAATTTTTTGGCAGCACCCCGAAAAAAATCAAGAGAACATTATAAAGCTAAGCGTTATATACCCTGTAACAAAGTCTAGAGTAGTAACAATCCATCGAATACATAAAATACCCTATTCAGTTGCATAGCTCCCGACTTATTAATTAATTATGGTAATTTTGCTATTATTTTGTTTACAAATTTTAATTGGTTTTTATCGATTTGTGGCACTCGTTCATTCAGGAATTTATTGTCAGTGACCTTTATAGCAAATGACAGGTAAAATTAATATGATTACAATTTGAAACTATAAGCCAGCGAACATACATCACTATACATATTTCTGATCATAAGCAATTTTTAAAAATCGAAGAATCCCTAAAAGCTTATAATAGTTTTGAAAATTTCTTTATAGTAAATAAAACCAATTTACTGTTAAACTAAGCCTAGAAGAAATATAGTTTTATATCATACTTCTATTACTTGAATCCTTATAACAATATGCCCAACGCAACTTGAAAGTGAAGGGTATTCTATGCAAGATTCAATAAAACGATCTAAAAAAAAAGAAGAGTTGAAAATTAGTCAACTTACCGTTCTCCTCCTCAATATTACGTGTCATTGTCGTCGAGGAGCTGACACGGGCACGTGTTGCTGCCGCTGCATGGCCGTTGAACGTGGGCAGGACGAAGCACAGCAGCAAGGACAAGGACAGGGACAGGCAGCTGACAGCCAAACACATGATTGCCACGCTCTTTGATTCTGCTGGGTGCTAGAGTCTGTCTGAAGTGCGGCTGCCGTTGCTGTTGCTCGATTCGATTCTGATGCCAATAGCAATGTTTCGGGCAGTTTTCGTTGCCGACTTTTGGGCGCTACAGGAGTTTACACACGCACAGCACAATCATTGGTTGTTGTTGTTGTGGTTGATAACGTGGCTTATTTGTGCATATATTGATTTGATTTAATTTGACATTTTTATTTGCGTCCATTTACAAATTTGTGTAGAGGCTGCAAAAGAGATGGCCGAGAGTTTCAGAGGGTCAGCAAATTGTTGACATGCCAATAAATAAAATATATAGTAAATTGCTATTTTTTGGGAAATTATCGTTGCAATTGCGTAAATATGTTGCCGTAGTTGTTGTTGTTGTTGTTGTGGTCGTTGTTAAAATTTATTTAATTGCCTTTATTTTGGCCTGGGCAAATTTTGTAAGCCGATTTACTGCATTTTGCCAAACACACAAACACACACAGAGATTCGGACTTGCAATTTATGCGAATTTTACGAATTTTATTGGGTTAATTTGTTTGTTTTATATTTATATCATTCATATGTGTGCGTTATTTATGTGGTTGAAATCGTTAATTTATGTTTTCATTTGTTGGATTGCACACAATTTTACAAATTATGCAAAATTGTATGATTTTGTTAAAAAGGTTTTTAATTTACGTGTATTTATTTGCAAACATGGTAAAAAGTCACTCGAAATTAGAGCGTAATTTATTGATGCACAACTGAAACTGTAATTGATTCTAAGCCGACAAATAAATGGAAAACATTTAAGCGATGTGAAATATTTGCATTCATATTTCATATAGAGAATTATTTGTTTTACAGCTATTGGTAGTTTTTTTTTTTATATACAAATAAAAGTACTTTATTTTACTTAATTAATATTGGTAAATAAACAAATATAAATAGTGATAGAAACTTTTTGCTTTCAATAAAATGTTATTTTATATATCTGTACTGCATAACTGGAATATAATCAGCCTTTACTGGCCCACATTAGGGCCCGAAACAGGCCTTTGAGACACAACCCACCTCAACCGGAACTCTCTTATCTGGATACATATTTGGCCTAGACAGCAACAACTCACATCGCAAAGGGCGCGTCAAGCAGCAACACGTACAAAATGCCTACCGCCCCTCAATATTTTACAACATATTGCACTCACACTGAATCGCTTTTAATTAAAGTATATTTATAACTTGGGTCCAGGTCGTGGATGGTGCGAGCGGCAAAGTGGGAATGGGGGGGAATTGTGGGAAATCATTTAAAATGCCGCTTGCGTACATATTTGTTATAATTTATGGTGCCCATATAAATGACTAACAACACACGAGGAACAAGAACAAGGAACGCACAAGGACCAACTGGCAACTGGCAACTGGCAACGTGCTGGGGCGCAAAAGGACGAATCAAGGCAAGTTGAGCGGGGCCAAAAGAATGGCAAAACATGTGCCCAAGTATGCGCGCGTGTAGATCTTTAAAAGGAGCGCAAGGAAGCGCACAGAACGTGCCAGCATCAAAGTTCAATATGACGACGTTGACGACGCTGCTGCAGAAGTAATGCCAAAGAGCTAACGAGTGCAAATTTCTCTTTAGATTTTTTCTTTTTGTTTTTATTTTTGCTTTTACTTTTACGTAGCAAAAACTCAATAAACGATAAACAGGAAAACGGAAATCGGAAACTGTATACGTTCATGTTTCTAGTCTACACACACACACACAGCTCACACAGACAGCGCCGCCATTTTGCGCGACATTCGAGGCAGTTCGACGTGCTTTTATGATATATTGACTTGCTGTGTTTTATCGGCCACGTCGACAGAGCTGGCAATGCTTTTAGCCTCGGCGCACTAATTTTATTTTGCCGCTATTGACAAACTCGCCCCATTTCAACTTGTATTTGTGTATTTCACTTTTTCAATCTCTCACTCTACCCTCTCTCTTGCTCTCTCTCTCTCTCGTTCAGGAGATCATAAATAAAATTTTATAAAACTATGTACCGCAACTGTCAGCAAAGTGCCGCGCAACGAATGTTTGCGTTTAATAATATTTTTTCAAGTGGTGCATGATAAATCTTTATAAGTTTATTTATCATACGCCCCGCTGCCTGATTGCCTCGGTTTCGCTGGCTGCGGCCTTGCTAAATGGATTTCCATTTCAATGGATTAAAACATGTACAAACCAAAAAACTGAAAAAAACTCCAACTGGTAGTTAAGCGATTAATGTAAATATTTTGAAAAACGTCTATCTAGTAAAAATACTGGAGCATTTTTATTCAAATTCATACGGAGTATTGGAAAAAATCGCCAAAATAGTCGACATTTATAAACCGGATTTTTTTCAAATGTGCACGGCCATAAAATTTTAGGAAAAAGCTTCGCATAAATAAAGGAAAAGCATGTCAAACATTTGTACACTGTTGGATGACAAATTTTATTCAATTTAAAAAAACCCATAAAATTCTAGATAACATATGAGGCGACAACTGTAAATAAGAAATAAGAAATGCAGGAAAACAAAAGTTGATGGTATTTGTTGCTGTATTTTTTGCTTTAATTTAAAATTAATTTTATTTTGATGCAAAAAAAATCAATAATGGAGAAATAAAAGCTCCTTGTATACATGAAAATTAGAGATAAGATCTGATATAACGGAACGTTTATTTAATTTGGAATCAAATTCTCCAATAAATCCTTATCTATACCACCCGAATTAGAGTCTTCTATATATACGCTGTAAATAATATATAAAATGTATCAAGTGAATATATATGCAAATCCAGTTTAACTTCAATATCTATTTTAATGTAATATAAAATCCGAAATCAGGTTGGTAAAAGCCTTTTTGCGCAATAAAAAAGTAACGAATCCGCGGATGCTGGTTAAAATCACACAAAATAACCGTTTGCAACATTAGCCAATATAGGTTCGAGCTATTACCCGTAAAACGAGGCGTATACGTAACCTGGGTGCATAAAGTACGTTGTGCCAGTTTTCTCGATCGACGTGCACTTCAATTTACAAACAAGCCAAGCGAGTGAGTGCGTCTGTGTGTGTGTCTGTGTGTAGGTCTGTGTGTGCGTTCGTATATTTTCCGGCTGCAGCTGCTGAAAAGTGTGTCGACGTTTTTCCATTTCCGTCGTTGTTGTTCTTGTTGCAATCCAATGTAATGAAGTGTGTTTGCATTAAAATGCAATTTGAAGTGCAAAGTTACAATATTATTATGGCCTGTCTAATATAAGTGTGTGTGTGTGTGTGTGTGTGTGAAGAACTCTTTAGTTTAGCCGTTTTCTGTGCTCGTTCTCGTACCTGCGCTAAGTGCCCGGTGTCAGAGTCGGCGCCATTTTTTTTTCTTTCTTTTTTGCGGTTTATGTGCGCTAAGTGAGCCTATAAAAATCCATGCATGGCTGCCCCTGCCTCCGCTCAGCTTGTTTGCTGTTCGCTTTGTGTGTTCAAGTACATTTTTATGAATACTAAAATTCCCGAGCAGCAGCAGGAAAGCGTTGGGAGCAACCGCAGCAATCAGAGCGTTCAACACTTGGCATCAGCATCGTGTGCAGCTGTTGTCGCTGCTAATTTTGTTGCATACTTTGGCGCACATTTGCATGCCAGGACACTTTTGCTCAGCACTTTGCGGCATGTGACCTTGCCCGATCCGGCAGCGTTTGTCGGACATTTGATATGCTTTTAACCAGAGACAGACACAAATTGCAATTGAATGCAATTGTCGTCCATTACTTGCTCTGGCTGCGTATTCGGTTACGTTTACGGTTTACGGTTTCGGTTTCGCTTTTGCAATGGCCGCATTATAAATTGCATATTAAAATATATATTTCAATACACAATTTATGCACTTTGGTTGGGTCGCCCATCCATTAAATGTGTCATCCACACACACAAACACACACGCACACACACAATTGTGGCCTCTTGTGGCCATTGGTGGCATTCAATTGTCTGTCGTATTGAAATTAATTGTGTCGAATATGGTTTTAGTTGCTTTTTAATAATTAATGATTGCTTTTGCCTGAAGCTAATTGGCAAGTGCAAGTGGAAACGCATTTAAAACACATGATTGCTGACAAGCTTATATCAAATAAATAATTAACGAAAAAAATGCTTCATATAAAAATGTTTACAATTTATGAAAGTTTTGTAAATTCACAGATTGCTAGAAAATGCAATTTTATTTAATAAATTTAGGTAAATTGGAAAGCAAATATTAAAAGAAAACCAATAACAATTTAAATAGCAAACTAAAAATTAAATTTAAAATCTAAGTTGAGCGGATACTCCCCCCTAAATTTATATAAATATTTAAAATAATACTATTCGTTTTTTTTTTACAAAAAAAAAGGTACTTAAAATATATATTTTTTAATAGAATTTAACATAAACGTTTTAACATTAAATTACACTATTCCTTTTTTATTTTTTAATTTTTTTACAATTATCATTTTATTACTTTTTATATATTTTATTTCATATTTATATTGGGTTAATTTGTTACTGACAGTTTAATTTATTTCATTTTACTTATATAATAAAATTGTATGTAGATCTTTAAAACAAAAATAGTTTAAAATAAGTAAGTATCATTCATTTCTTCAACTGGTTTAACTCTAACTATTTTCAATCTCTTTTAGGCAACCTCTATTAAATATTTCCTCTGGCAGCGCAATCTTAATCAGTTTATCTCCCGTTTATCTGCTGCGGCTGCCTTTCGTCGGAATTCAAGTACCTTTTTGAGCGGCCTGTGTAATGAAATTACACGCACACTTCAGCAATTTAGCAATTGAACAAATGTGCATCACTCAACACTTTTAGCACTGGGCATTCTATATATTTTTATCAAATTTTCTATTTGATTATGGCTCACATTTGCTGTTATGCTGGTTTCAATGCCAGCAATTTAGCACTTGAGCTATGAGAATTGTCAAAGCTCGGGAAGAAATGACGTGAATAGCAATGCATGTTACATAAGAATGTATACCCTATAAATACTGAATACTTTGAATAGAATTTGCAACAATAACAGGGGAAACAAACAAACAAACAACAAAAGCTTGCAAAAACTATTCGAAAAGAAAATAAAATTGTCGTATAGTCGTATAAGACTAGTTCACAAAATCGTTTCATGTGCCGGCTCATGCACAACTATACGCACACACACACACACCTTAGTGCTGTATACTCGCTAACTGCCAAGTAATCCAAACGACGCCGCTGCCGAGATTCGTTTTTCAGTGTTTTTCTGTTCGCTGGCATTCGCTGTGTTTTCCATGGAAATGATTTTCATTGAGAGCGAGGCGACAACGATGTCACCGCGTGGGAGGGCTGCGCTCAGATCGTATTGGATCGGCTGGGAACGTGCTTCAACGACGGACGACAGACGACAAACGGTGATTTGTAAATGTAACAACAACAAAATCAACAACAACAACAACAACTGCAACAACTGTGACAATGACAACAAATTGGCTGTCGCTTACAACAAATCAACTGCTTACATTTTGCCAGCTTGTAACGTGCAGAGTTTACGCGGCACACGCGACAATAAACGCACCCGAAAAAAACGCTCATAAAACGCGGCACGTTTTAAAGTTTTGCTTTTTGGCTATCACGTCTCTTGGCTCCTGCTGTTCGTCTTTTTTTCTTCACCGTTACGCTCAATTGTAATCAACACGTCGTGTGCGTAATTTTGACAGCCACATTTTGATGCGTTTCACATTTCATAGCACTCGCAAACTGAAAGATTCTCTACATATTCTTTGTACAAATATAATAATTTTCTCGTGCCAGCCGCACGCAACGGAAGCCACAACGCGAAACGAGAAACGCGAAACGAAAACGGGCAGCGGTAAAGTTATCGAAAAATCCCGTTAGTTTCGACCGTACCCGCGGGATCGCAAACTCTCACTGAAACGATTTTTATGGTACACATAGAGCAGAGCGACCGAAAAAAGTGGCCACAGCCGAAACGACGACAGCATCCCGAGCTGCACACACGAATGCCGCAATGGCGCCGCCAATGAGCGAGGCGAGCGAGAGAGCGCAATTCCCGAAGAGGTAGCCGAGCGCAGCAGCCCAACTAGCCTCTGTAGCTGCTGGATGCTGTTAGCATGCTGTGAGCTGACGCGCTGTTAACTTAGCAGCCAGTGGCAAATTATTTATAGCAAGCTTTACAGCGCTCACAGCAAGCAGAAGCTGATCCAAATATGACAAATTTAAAAATATCTCTTATTTTGTTGCACACATTTATATTTAACCTATTGTTGAGCAATAAACATGCATATTAAAATAAATATTTTACTTTTTATAGCAAGCTCTCAGCTTGTTTACATTTCTCCTGAGCTCTCTCGCTCTCACAGAGCGCTTGCTCTGTGCTTGCTCTCTCTTTCGTAGCGTGTGCTAAAAATCAGCTGTGTTTTGTGCTAAAATAAATAAGTGCTCCAAATATTACTGCGACATAATTAACAAAGCTTTACTAAACATATTAAATATATTAAATTTTGTTTTTAAATTTATTGATAATAGTATACTTTATCGAAGCTCCGCTAGATGAGAAAATCAGTTAAATATTGCCAAAAAATAAAGAAAATAATATAGTATAATTTTTATTTTTCATTTACAATATATTAACGATAAAAACATCCACTGTATTCAGAAGTTGTTTTTATTATTTTTATTCAAGAGCTTCAGGCATCAATTAAAGACACACCTGTTGCCCATTTGGCCCGGCCTGGCTGTCAATCAATGCAGGTGCGCTTCAAATAAAGGTGCAAATAAAACAGCAGACATGGCGAAAAGGCAGAGAGAGAAATCAAAAGTGTACTCAGATGACTACAGAAATGCAACTCAGTTTAATTTATTCAGTTTAATTCGATTTAAAAGTAGCTTATATAATTATTTCAAAATATAGACTATTGTAACCCATTCCAATAAATAATTCGTTGAGCTAACTTAAAAACTAACAGAGCGCTGTAATTTGCCGCTAACAGCGGAGAGGCTGCGTTTAACAGCGCTCTACTCTTTGCAAAGAGCGCCCAGCTTTGTTTATGCAAAACTGTGTCAAATTCGGCGAAACAATGTTAAGCTTTTTTATGGTGCACTACTGAGGTGTAAAAAATGTTAAAAGCCAGCCGTTAAGTAGGCCACAAGCCAAACCCCACCAGGGACCAGCAGCAGCTAAGCAGCTGTAATTAGCCACCTTGCGATAGTATGAGTATATATTATATTTTTGGCCACTTTAAGGCCAGCGAGGGAGCATTTCTTAAAGGCGCCCTCCAGCGGAGAGCGGCGACAAATGTTGGTCAACTGCTTTTTATCAGCTCATAAACATGGCGTACAAGTTCATTTTGGTGTTAAAAGCGTGTTTTTGCCTGACCGCCATGTGTTTGTGTGCGCTTGTGTCCATGTGTGTGTGCGTGTCTGTGTACATTTTACAGCTGCAACACACTCGCACACACACACACATACATACTCTCTCGCAGCTGCTGTCATTTTTAATAGCAAACACAACACGCAGCGACTTTTGCGCATGAAATAACACCAACTAAATGTACGATGTACCACTAAGTAGTCCCCGTCCGAGCCCGAAAGGGCCACGCACCATGGAGCACAAATCAAAATTAGGCGAATAAAATAGAACATTTTCAGATTAAAAATTACCTTTTAGTAGTATGAAATTTGCTTTGCGCTCCCTTTTTGTTAATATTGCAAAGTTCATGTTTAACTACTTTACTAACTTATATTTAATAATTTTAATGATTTAAAAAGAAAAAACATTTGACCACATGTTAAATCGCATGTTAAAATTGCATTCAGCATACGATAAATAACTTTGCTGTCTTATATTCAGCAAACGATTAAAAAAAATATTAAAAGAAAAAACATTCGACCACATGTTAAAGCGCATGTCAAATTTGCAAGTAGAGTGCGACAAACTACTATGCCACTTTTTTTCCAAACGATTTAGGTAAGATTTGAAAAGAAAGAACATTATTGACCACATGTTAAAGTGCATGACAAATTTACTTTACATTTAAAAAATGTTTGAAGCGCATGTCAAATTTGCAAGCAGCTTACGACCAACGAATTTACTACTTTATATTCAAAAAACTATTGAATTACGATTTGAAAAGAAAGAAATTTACAAGCAGCATACGACAAACTATAGAGGCAACATTCGACCACATGTTAAAGCGCCTGGCAAATTTGTAAGCAGCATACAACAAAATACTTTGCTACTTTATGTTTAACAAATGATTGAGGTAAAATTTCAAACGAAATCATTCGACCACATGTTAAAACGCATGTCAAATTTGCAAGCAGCACTGCGAAAAATGGGCTTGTGCCACAGTGCGCGTTCCTTTGCTGTAGTAATGAAAGTGTTTTTGTATAGTGAACCAGCCGCATACGCAACATGCGTGGCATGCTTCCAGCCTGCCCCCTGCAACTGCTGATGCTGATGCTGCTGCGAATGTGCTGGCTAGCTGGTGAAATATGACAAAAAGCATGCTACATTTTTTTTCTTGCGCTGTGTAGTTATTATTGTATCTAAAGCTGTTATTGTTGTTGTTGTTGTTGCTACTGTTTTTTGTCAGCGTGTCTAATAGCCAAAGTCAAAGGGTATAAACGGGCTTGGTGGGGCAGAGAGGGGGGCCAAGGCGCATTCCCCGACAAACACAACAAGCTCTAAAGGAGTCGCCGTTATTGTTGTAGTGTGTGCGTGTGTGTGTGTGTGTGTGTGTGTGTGTGTGTGTGTGCAATAGCAATAAAAATATATTTTACAAACTGCTGCCAACAGTTCGCGACCCTTGCAAAGCATGAAAACTGCTTAGGTTTTACCTCACTCCCCGCCCCCATCCCCCCGGCACAACTGACGGCATATTGTGGTAGTTGTTGTTGCCGCTTGTTTGCTTTTTATGAAATATGTAGAGCAGCTAACAAGCACACACACACTCACACACACACGCACACACATGCAAAACAAGTTCGCAACATCAAATTATTGGAAAACCGAGAAGTTTTCTCGACGGTTTTTTTTCAGTGCGCATGAAAAAATATTTAAAAATCTCAACAAAAAAGATAAAATAAAAAAAAAAAGGGAGCGAAGAAAAACAGTGCAAAAGTTAGCAAGCCAACAACAATGTATTTTTTTGTTGAGGGGGATGCCCGGCCACAATACGTGTGTGCTTTGAATGGGATGAATATGGATTGTGTTATTGTTGTTGTTTTTTGTTGTTTTTGGGCTAGTTGTTGTTGGCACTAAAACGCGCTTTGCTTAACGCGCTTAGATGTGCTTCGCCTTTGTTTGTGTCAACCATAACGATTTTCTTTTCAATTTAGTTTTACTGCGTATTTTGTTCTAATTTTATTGCGTGTATTAAAATTTCCACTCCGTGTTTATACCCGTTCACGGAGCAAATAGAGTATATTGGCAGGCTGCAGCGTCTTATTCGCTATTGCAGCTAGAGACTTGAAATTTTGAATATACACTAGTATATATGGACTCAAAGTCGAACAGCTTTGTCAGCTTTAGGCAGATTTTTGTGTTTAGTTGCGTCATTAATTATTCTCAAGATTCATTCTATAATTCATAATTTGTTCTTTTCGTAAAAAAGCTTTCTTATTAATAAAAAATTACTTTTCAAAATTTTAAATTCTGAGTTCATATTTTTAATCGATTGTGGTTGTCATAATTAGTATAAAAAACAACATTTAGGGTCCTACTGAGGGGTCAAATCGCATGCCAAAATTGACAAAAATTTGCACAAGTAAAACTCTCGGATCGGTTGCTCCCATTATTCAAACTACCATAACTTTGTCAATACGGGATCAACTTTCATGATTAAAATGCTATCCAATCATGATTTGTTTGCTAGATTGATTCCAAATTAAACATATATTTTTAGCCAACAATTATGCCAAAATTGACAAAAATTTGATCCATATCTGTCATTATTCAAACTATTATAACTTTGTCAATACGGGACCGATTTTTATGTTTAACTTGTACTCTAAATTGATTTTAAACTTTTAGTACATTTTTTACAATTGTGTTAAATGTTGACAAGTAAAGCTTTTTGATCCCATATATTAGACTAACAAAAACGAAAAGATTTTTACATTTAATGGGATTTCTGTCGTAGTTTGTCTTTTAGATTGATTTTAAGCAAAACATATATTTTTGGCCAAGAATCAAGCAAAAATTGACAAAAATTTTGACAAATATGGATTCATATTTTTCATATTTAAAACACAAATTCTTTATCAAAAGTAAACAGATTTTCACGTTTAGTTAAATTTTTGTCATGTCAAAAACATTCACACTGTGAAGGTGTATTGCGCTGTCGGTTACACCCGAATTTTCAATGGGTGGGCTGCATTCCGATAAGCAATTGGCAATTGGTAACCGACGTTGAGTTTGGGTTTGTGTGGAGCACTCTTAACACACAATTTGGAAACACACACACGCACACACACCCACACAGGCGCATAGTAATATATATATTTTTTATGATATTTATAGCTCTGACATTTTGCTTAGCTCGCAGGCGATTTATATACACTTCCCCTCACTCTTGGGCCCATTTGCGATTTTCAGCCGTATATATATATTTATGACTGGGCAACTCTTTGCAGCATTTTTCATAACATTGTTTTAGTTTTCATTTCATTTCATATTATTCCATTTTTTGTTGCATTTTTATGAGATTTTTGTGTTGTTTGCGGCTGTTTACGGCCCCATAGATACACAGTTATTGAATGGCCTGTCATATTGTGGCAACTTTTTATATGCCCCAACACGTTCAGATAGGTTTTATTGGCGAGCTTTTCTGAATACACTAATCCAGTGCATATTATATGTGACTAGAAAAAAAAATTAAATAAATGTATATATATATATATTTATAATCAATAGCAATTGAATATCTGTCGTTATCTGGCTAAAGCTAAATTAATTTAGATTGCTTTACGACTGAACAGAAATTTAAATACGTAATATATTCTTAGCTTAAAGAGGTCTCCATTTACGTGTGACCACTGTACTCGTCAAAGTAAAAGGTGCAACAACATAACTTGCAACACCACAGAAAATATATAAATAAATAAATAAATAGTTACAACTGAAGGAGTTTCGCCGTAAGCAATTAGAATTTGGCTCAAAGGGCATAGCAAAAACAACCAGAGATCAGGAAAATGCCAACTAGTCGGTTACAGGTGTTTCCACCTGGGGGCCAGGGCAAAAATAAAAGAGAAAAAACCTCTAGCTCTTGGCCGAGCTGGGAATTTAAAATGTTGGCTAAAATGTTTGTCTGCCACTTTGACATGCACGTGATGGGGGCGAAAGAAGCCCAAAAATGGGGGCGGCAATAAAATGTTTGGTAATTAAAATTACTGACCGAGTGCACTTCGCTTTGGCTCGAACAACTCACGAGGTCTGAACAGGGCTCCAAATGAAATTGCTTAAATTTAATTTACTTAGCCGAGCAACTTCACATACGAGCCGGGCAACAGGCAACAAGCAGCGTTGAACGTGCAACGTGCAACATGCAACAGACACATGCTGCATGCTGGGAAATTCGGGTTCTTTTTTCCCTCTCATTTTTTTGTTTTTGAATAATTTCAAGTGCAATGCCGCCTGGAATCTTTAGTCGACAGCTCGGTAAACAAAATATACGCCAGCCAAGGGGCGGCGGGGGGTGGCAGACTGTGGAAAACATTTGCGTGCATGTTGCCAGTTAATTATTGAGCAACGAGCACGTACAACTGCCAAAGTGTGTGTGTGTGTGTGTGTGTGTGTGTTTGGGTGTGTGCGAGTCTGTTTGCATGTGTCTATGTTTAACTTAATTAGTGCTTCTATGCGCTGCATTTTGTGGTTCGCATTTAACACAGCGACCGCCAAAGCAGGCACAGACGCCTCCGTCGCTGTCGCAGTCGCAGTCGCAGTCGACGTTGACAACGGCGTCGGCATCGCTTTGGGCCACACAACTGTCCGCTCGTCCGTTCGTTTCTGCTAGCAAAATTTAAAATTGCAGTGCACAGCTTCCGCCAGCGCCAGCGCCAGCGGCTGCAAACACTACGCTGTTTATTTGTTCTAATGAACTAGACAAGAGAAAGGTACATTCGCTAAGTGAGAGAACATGCTAGATTGATCTTTATAGCCGGTTTAGTTGGGTACTCATTTATATTTATATTGAGTTTTACTACTGTAACATGTCAAGAGTATTTAGACAGAGTTACATAATTAAGAGTGAGAACAGCAATTGAGCGAAGAGAGCGGATATTAAGACAAAGGCAGGCATGCAGATAACTAAAGCAAGAGAGAGCTAGAAAACGAAAACTCAATAAACATTGAGTACGGCTTACCCAACAACAACTTTTACTCACACGAATAGAATAAAAAGGAAAATATGCAAAGTGAGAAAAAAAAAATTTGCGCGTCCACAGAAAGGAGAATTAGTTATGTAGAATTGGCTTTTTAACAACACTTTAATTTTATATTCTTTTTTGTTACAAACATTAGTATGTATGTCTATCAACGTGAACTGAAGCAGGAATGGTAGAATCATAGAAAATGGTATGTGAATAAGAGAAGATTGCGGTAAATGGTAGAGCATGAACAAAGAGAGAGACCAGATGGAGAGCGTGGTAAGAGAGTAGCATAAAAGAGAATATTTGACTACTTTACTACAATCGTTATAAGAATTCAAAGAGCATTTCTCATTCGGCAGCTGCCTGTCAGTTTTATTCCATTTTTACTATATTTTGGTTCTTTTTTCTTTTTGCATTTCGCACACTCGTTGCAGGCAGCACGTAATTTGCATTGTTGCTGCCTTTAATTGCTTAGTGTTAATTGCTGTAATTGCGGTAAACTGAACTGTGAGGAGCAAAAAAAAAAATGTTAAAAAATAAAAAAAATTGAAATAAATAAAAAGCGTTGTAGCTTGTAAATTGGCCTTAACAAAATTTAATTAGACGCTGTCCTTGCCGCGGCCCGAGGTCAATCAGCTGTTCGGCAGTTCCCAGCGGCGTCCACCGGCCTTGCACAGTGGTACCAAAGCAACAGCAGCAGCGGCTGGTTAGGTGTTCGGTGTACAATTTGTCATACGATCGCCCCCTCCAATTCGGTTGTCTTTAATTTGGCGCTGTCATTCAATATGTTTAAGGCTGCCGCTGCCGCTGCCGCTGCTGCTGCTCATTAACTTTGTGCTGGAGAATTGGGAACGGATGCTCGTTAAGCCCATTAAAGGCAATGCCACACACAGTGTTAAGGCAGCGAGACTTTAAAATGTCATCACACGCTCCGAGGGCGTGCGGTCACGCCCATATCGCATGCGTAACAACCCCCAAAAGCTGACGAAGGATGTGGGCTCAAATGTCACACGGCCTGGTCATAAATTTGGCTCACACACAAACATACAAACAAACAAATATAAATATATATATATGTAGAAAAAAAAACCTAAGCCAAGGCCAATTTTCGGCTTCAGGTGTCATTTTTGTGGGTAGTTCAGCTCACCTGTTTGGCTAATTTATTGGCAAGCATTTTGCGGCATATATTAATTAATTAGAGAACGAGATTACACACACCTCCACACACACACAGCACACACATATTAATTATCAGTTGTCCCAGTTCTTGGCTTACAGAGCGAAAGTTTTCCGGCCTCATTGTTGTTGTTCATTGCGCCACATGAGCTGCAACTGTTCAGCATTTAGAGGCATTCAAATGGAGTCTCAAGGCGGATAGAAAGTCACAGCAGCAGGTCCGAGACTGGAACCCATCTCCGACTCCGACTGATTGGAATACTCTGGCCAACTGTGGTCTGCTGACGTTGATTGCGGTATTCGCCTCAGTTGCCTGGGCTGCCTGGTAACCGAACTGTCCCTCTGCCCAGTCCGCTCGTCACCGGTTTGTCAGAGGCTCCTGGCTGTGTTCCCAGTTGAAGTCAGCTTTTGTTCACTTCAGCTGCCTGCCTGGCACATGATTTAACCAACAAATTGAACTTGCTACGAACATTGATTCATAGCATTATGCAACTGTAAATGCGTTTACGAAAGGGTAATAATATTAAATCTAACCCATATGAGCTTCAAGAAGGCTTGCAAATAGCAAATGCTTCAATCATTAACAAATTTATATGAAAAATGTGATATTTTTATTATTATATATATTATTATTTTTTTTACTTATAATTTGTTTAACAACTTTTAACAAAAAATTTATATTTGTGAAAAATTCGATTTATTTCTTGTATTTAATTTTTATAAATTATTTTATTTTTTTTATAATTAAAAATTATTTTTATTAGACACAGCTGTTTGGTTATCCGTTCGTAACCCAATAAAAAGTAAAAGTTAATGATCAGCTACAGTGGGACATCAATAAAAAGAGCCCCCGTTAGTGCAATTGCTTGTAGACACATTCGAGTGGCAATTGGGAAAAGGAATCCTAAAATGGCACATTCGAGCCTCGTTTCTAGGCTCCTGGTCCCTCGTTCCCTGGTTGAGCATTAAATTTATTATTGCGCTGCGTCGCGGAAGCCTATCAAAAAGTAAATGATTTTTTCACAGGCAATTTGGTAAGCAGCTGCTTGGCCATGTTCTCTGTTGGGCCAGGGGCGGGGCAGGGGCAGGCATCTACTTGCATTAGGCAAAGGGCGACTTGATGATTATGCATTAAGTTGTCATTAAAAAATTAGCTTTATTAGTTGCTTGTGACGTCAGACAGCAAAGGCGACAAAGTGCGACGCGGTATTCTAATGAATTGATTAATTGAATTGGAGTCTGTCGCTCAAGCAATCAATAAGCAGTCGTTCAGTCAGTCAGTCCATCAGTGACTGTCTTTGACATTAATGGCCGCATCCTTCTCTGAAAAACTTGCACTCGCTTTGTCAGCAGAGCGGCTAATAAAATTACAAATTACAAATTAAATTTAGTTTCGGCGCTGGCAGCCATAATGCATGATTGATGATTGATATCATTGTCTTGTGTTTGACATTAATGTTAATTACTTTTTCTGAAGTTGCCAACACAAGACAAATGAAATATATATACATAATTATTTAAAATATATTTTACTAAGGACTTTATGAGATAATTGTTATTTACTCAATTAAATATTTGTAAAAAATAAATTTTAGAAAATTGAGAAAATCGCTTTAAATAGAGTATACAATAGTTAACTTTACATAGAGTATTTAGCTGGCTTATATTATGGGCTCCTTAAGTTTTCATAAAATTCCTTTTGTCATTAATCAAAATGCTTAAATGAGTTTTTGAACAAACAGTTCAAAGTTGACAACAAAGTGTTCGCAGGCCGTAAAACTAACTTTTAGCTGACCAAGTACAGGGTATAATAAAAAAAAACAAAGCACAGACACAAAGCCGCTAAACGATTGTTGGTCTGGTTGATAGCTGGCGTCAGTTTGTCCCCTCCCCTTCCCTCCCCCTCCCCCTGCCCATGCTTTATAGCATTTTTCCATGTGAATTGTGACGTTGACTGCAGTTGATTCGATTGATTTAATTTGCCTGTGCGTCGTTTGGTGGTTATAAAAATTCATTGCGAACGTTTTTATACATCATCTGTCCCGCTTCAACCGTTTGTTTGCTGTGCTCGGATTTCTGTTCTGGATTTCTGCATTTCCGATTTCAGATTTCGGATCTCGGATTTGTTGCCAAATCATTCGTGTGCTGATGCCAATAAAACGTGTGCAGCTCGCAACTTCCATTTGATTTCATATTTGGAATAATATGCGACGCCAAGCGACGCCATCAGCTTAACACACAGTTGCTGCTCTGCTGCACTTTTCATTCTCATCGTCATCGTTATTCTCGTTCTCATTCTCGTTCTCGTTCTCGGTCTCTTTCTCGTCATCAGCGTCATTCTCATGACACTCAACGCAGCTCAACACTTTTGGCAACAATGCATCAACAGACAGCAATAACAACAATAACATTAACAACAACCAATTGACATTTACATGCATTTACGCTTATTTGAGCACAATAATTTTTGTTTATTGGCCACAAAAACTGTGGTCCGTTTTACTCATGCATCAAATAAAAGCCAAAGAAAAAAGCGGTTGCCTCTTAAATATTTAAACACTGATTTTTTGTTGTTGCTTGCTGCATTTGCAATGCACTATTTAATTGCCGCAAATATGCATTTTTCATATTGCGCACTTATGCAGTAAATATTTTGAATATTTATTACTTTATTGGCCGATGAATATAAAGCTTAAAAAGAGCCAATTTTAAATGCCAGCTCAGTCAAAGCAAATTGAATTTTAAGCATTTTTTGCAAACAGAGACTACTTTGACTTATTTCACAATAATTAAGTTCAATTAAAATTTCATTAGTTAAAATAGCTTGATTTTACAATAAATTGTTTTTAAAATATAATTTTTTAACCAACAGATACTTTGTATCTCAAAACCTTCAATGTTCGACCATATTCAGCCCTGATTTGCGCATTCACCCCTGGCTAAGTGCCTGATTAAACCGAAATTTGCATTCGTGTAAAAAGAAAGCAATTTGAAGAATAGAGCGCCTGTTCGCCCACTTAAATGTAATTTACTTAAGTGTTTCAAACGCACGCACATAAATTTTGCTTTCACAATGCGTTTCTCCCCCTCCACCTCCCCCTCCCTCTCCTCTTTGTCTGGCTGAGAAAAAATATTAAAAATATGCAAATTTGTCTCCTCAAGAGCAGAGTTGCCTTTTATGAGCACGCATAACCCTTTTTATTTTGGCCAGATACAACTAGCAACAAAACAGAGCTGAGCATATTATCCCAAATAGTTTGGTCTATATAAATTTATATATACATATATATATGTAGGACTGCTTGTATACACACTCCATTTGGCAAATATAATAAATGTTTTGCTTTATGAAAATTGTCCGCTTTTTGTGTGGGCGGCTGGCAAATTACTTGCTGCAAATTTTGCCTTTTTGGCATTTTGTTTTCTGGTCAACAGAGCGCCCCAAAAATTAATGTGCAAAATATTTTAATGTAGCATTCAACTGTCGCATTATTCTGAGACCAATTGGGCGTAATAAGTGGTCCCAGCTCTGAGTTTTCCTAAACTATTTACAAATTTTCAAATGAATCAACTTTTTGCTTAAATATCATTCCAGGCTCTCTCTGCATTCACTTTGTTGATTGTCAAATACGACTGAGTGTCACATTTTAGAGATGACTCAATTTCAGATTCACGTATTCGTCTGCACTCAAACAGAGCTGTGTCAACATTGGCATTTTTATTTGTACAACCAATAATCATCACATTTCCGCAAATACTCAACGGAAAGGAAGAAGTCGCATGAAAATTTCATGGCCGCTTGTCATGTCCATTGCCGTCACTGCAACAAATTCAAATACTCATAAACGACGAAAAATGACAGATTAACACAAATATTGATACAGCGACCGGCGAATCGAGACCCACACACGCCGCAGAGTAATAGCGACCCAAGGGCCCGACTAGCACTTAAGCCCAGTGCGAAAGAAGCGTTGACTTTTGGCTGTCACGCCCTGCGGCCGCAGGATATCCACTTTCTCTCTCTCTCACTCTCTCTCTCTCTCTCCCTCTCTCTCTCACAGGACGATGTTGTTGTGGATGCTGCTCGCGTTCTTGCGTGGCCCGCATTGTTTTGAATAATTTGCACTAAGCATGAAATATTAATGAGCATTTTTTTGTTGTCTGTGTGCGCCTTGCGGCCACTCTGCGTATACGCAATAAAATTGAATATGCAGCAAATGATGCACAGTGCTTGACGCGAGTGGGTCAGATGGACCACAGATAATCACTTGAAAGCATCCAGCTGAGATTTCTATTGATCATAGGCAGCTGGGGTATTAATACACTGTACACCCGGAGTTAAAGTGTAGATAAGCTTTTCGAATCTTTAGACTCCCAAAAGAAAATATTGATTAAATCTTTATGTGTTTCTATTATAGAGTAACAAATTTTTTTTTATATAACTTGCGATTATTTAATTAAAAGCCAATAAATATGACTTGGTTTCGATTCCTACACTTACATATTTTTCTTGGAATATTATTAAAAATTTTGCAATGAAAATTTGCTGCGTGTGCAAAAGCCAAAGGGAAAAATTGTTCACTTGAATTACTGGCGGGAGGAATTGGGTTATTCATAAATTTAACTTTTAATGCGCTGCGTACGCGAATGTGTAAAAGATTATCTTTATTGGCCATTAATTCATATTTAAGCTGGTGCGGCAAAAGAAAAAGGCGCCATTTGCCGAGTAAAATTTTGTTTGTTTTACATTTTTTTTTTTTTTTTGTTTTTTACTGTTTCTGTTTTGTTTTCTGTTCTTTTCTGTGTTTTTGGAAAACGTTTGTAAAACAGTGGATTTACGAAAGGATAAAATTATGCTTTGTAAAACAATTAAGTGGCATTATTTATGGCCGCTGACCCCACGCCAACTGCCGACCCACCCACTTGGCCACAACCCCTGCCAAATGGTGCGTTAGTACACATAATTGCTGCCAGGGGTTGCGCCTCAAGAGTTTATTTATGAACCCTACTAATGGCCCGGCACTGGCTGAGTTTTGATCTATGTAGCTCCCAACGTGGTAGTCGATGTTCTGAGTCCCCTAAAATGACTGAAGTGATTATATGTACAGATTATTGGTTAATTAAGTTGTGAAACATATTGGCTATTTGAGGCTAGATTTCAAATAGCAAAAACACATATTTTTTAAAGACACAATAATATGTAGAGGGATTGTGTAGGAGTATCCTTTATATTTTAGTGAATTTAATCTTTAGAATCTTTATTTAAGAAAACAAACCATATTGATTTTCATTAATAAACATTGGTAAAAAAAATATATATACTTTTAGTACTCTTTTCTATAAAAACAATAGAAATTGTTTCAAAAAAGTATCAATTTGTGAGTGTTTCGTCTGCAGTCTGTTAACCTCTGTACAAACTCTTGAAAGCATGTATCAATATTTAAATCTCCTCTTTCGCTTCCCCTCTGGCAATAAGTAAACTTGTTTCTTTCATTGCTGTTGGTACAGTTTATGAGCCGGAGGGCTAACCCCTTTAGCAAATTTACAAATTTCCGCAATAAACCAAATAACTTAAATAAACACAAAACCTTCGCAGGCAAATGGCAAACGCCAAAAACAACTTCGAATCCCAATGCCAAGAAAAAAGCGCAGAGTATATGGAAGAAGCGAAGGAAACTGCTGACATATGCAGCATACTTTTTGGGGCTTGCTGGAATCGGGAATAGCATTCGCAGTAGCTGCTCCAAATGGGTCGATGACTGCCCTCGAGTTCACAAGTTTGAAGTGCGACACACACGCGAGTTTTCCGTTGTTGCCGTTGCCAATTTGGAGGCGCCTCAAGTGAGCAGCAGCTGGAAAAGTTTAAACACCTGACAATGGAATGGGGGTATGCTTAAAGCATACCAGGCAAAATAACATACAGGATGCGTACACGCCCCTTACATGCCGCCTAATAGTAGCTGGCAGCTATGTTGTCGGATACGGGCAACCAGCTCAGCTCAGCTTTTTGCCGTACGCAAATGCAAAAATTGCTCGCTGTGGTAATGAAATTTATTAGATCATTATACAGACTGCCTCCGTTCGTCGTTCGGCGTTCGTCCGCCCCTCGCCCGTCTCTGGGCAAATTTGTTGACGTTGATTATCATTTTCAAGTTCTGACTTTTCATTTTCAATTTGTGCGCCGGGCACAACAACAAAAAATGTGCTTGTTCTTTGCTTTTGTCTACGATGCTCCTGCGCGACGGATCTGCTCCTGTTTCGGTGCCAGGATACAACGTTCGCTGCTGGGCGTTGCTCTCAAGGCTCAGCGCAATTTGTGGTATTCTTTATGTGCGCCGTTGTTGTTGTTGTTGTTGTTGTCGTTGTCGTTGACTGTGGCATAATTTAACTTAATTTTTGGCACAAAATTGTAATTTGCATTAAGTTTATTGGGCTGGGTGCCCCCACCAGCCGCAAAGCTCAGCTCCAATATCTTTAGCTTTAATAAACTGTACAACATTCACTCGATATGAAAACCGAGAGGAACTTCATCAAGCGAAAAATAAATCTATGCATAACCCAAGCAGATGCGACAATCCTCCAAAATGATGAGCAAATAATATGCTCAAAAGTGAAATAAAAAGTGTCGAGTAGAGTTGCATATGCGACAACTTTAAAATGAAATTGACAACACTGTCAAGTAGCTGTCGGCCCACCCGCCCATCTGTCTGTCTGTCTGTCTGTCAGGCTCTTCGCCCAGCCAAAAATTAGATGCGGGCGCCCGGAAGTTGTAAGCCAACAACAAAAAGTTTCGGCCGCGTGGGTGTTGAAAATTCCCGCGGGAATTTTTCATGCCATGTTGCCTGAGAAATTCGCTTAATAACTTTCGCTGGTGCGTGCTCCAGCACAGCAAAGGAAGCGGATTTGGTGCCAGCTCCACCCCAGCCCCACCTCCGCTCTATTACTTTTGTGTACAGAAGCTCTGTGTACAGGACACGCATTGTGGCATTTGGAGCCCAAAAACGGCAACCAGACAGTAATTTGTTTTAACAGCGCCTTTTAAAGATATTTACAGCCAGGTAGCTGCCGAGTCAGAGTCTCCCGCATCGGAACCGACTGCGGCCGACGCGACGCTCTTTCATAAATTATCCGACACGCGGCGCTAATATGGCGCAACATCCTTGGCAAGAAGCCTTCGTCTCACGCTCCCTGTACGTTTCTCTCTCCTGCTTTATTTCCATCTCCGGCTGTGTCTGCTGTCCGGCTGTGTGCGTTTGTTCACACGTTCAACGCAGTTTTGGGCATTCCGAAGCTGTTGTTCCTCAATTCCTCTTGGCCCGAGTTCTCTTTTCAACTGCTGTTTACGCTGTTGCGCCTGTTACACGTGTCTGCGGGGCAGAGTACGGAGGAGAACGGGAACCGGAGACGTGTTTAGTGGCTACAAGTTGTGCCTGTTGCGCCTTTTTCTTTCTTTTAACCCGAGGGCAGCCATTGCTGGCGACACTTGACAGCCAAAAACGACTGCAAATAGGCCAGAAAATAAAAACCCAAATCTGTTGCTGATCATGCGTTTAAAAATTAAAGGTTCTTATTCAATGCATTTAATATAACTGGCTGATTTCAAGCTAATTAATTTTATTTACACAAATTTTTAATTTTCTTCTTTATCATAAGATATTCCAAATTTGTGATAGATAAGTAAATATTTAGTTATATTTAAATTTATCATTATTTTCACTTAAGGAATTTTTCTAAAATGTTAATAATATTCTTGTTACAAAGTTTACAAATTTTTTGAAACTTTGCTTTAATTAATTTAACTTTGCTTTAATTAAAACTTATTCCATTTAATATAACTCGCTTTAATAACTTGCTGATTTAAAGCTAGTTAATTTTATTTACACAAATTCTTAATTTTTTTCTTTAACGTAAGACTTTCAAAATTTGTGATAGATAAGTAAATTTTTTGTTATATTTAAGTTGATGTTTATTTTCACTTAAGGCATTTTTCTAAAATGTTAATAATATTCTTGTTACAAAGTTTTAAAATTGTTTGAAACTTTGCTTTAATTTAAACTTGCTAAACAATTTTATCACATTTATAATGAATAATATTAAAAACAATTCAAAGCACTAAATATAAATATATATCTGCACAACTAAATAGAGAAAACTTTTGCAATATATAGAATTATTTATACTAAAACATTTCAGTTCACGCGTTTAACTGGCTACATTTATTTCAATTGAACTCCGCTTGAATGTTGACAGCATTCCGAACCCACAAAATGCGCAATTTATCGCGTTTATTTCAACGCTTATTAGCTTTAAATTTATTTTCAATTTTGTCTGTCATTAAATAATAATTTACGAGCCGCAACAAAAACAACTACAACAATTCCCACAGCGGCTGCACTCGCAACATTTTTGCCGAGTCTTTCAATTTGAAGCGATTTGCTTTGTCGACCTGAACTCGAACCCGAACCCAAACCTGAACCTGAACCCGAACCCGAACCTGAGAGCTGTCAGCTAACAGACTGCAACAGGAGGTTATTGTTTGTGTGTGACAGTACTTAGCACGCTTAACAATTGAATTCTCGCGGCAAGGCCCTTGCGAATAGAAAGAAAACTTTGACATTGATTATTTTAAAGCTAGAAAATTATCGCTTAAGTTAATTTTTTGCTCGATCCTTTTTTTGCTGTTGTCAAATTATAAACGAATTTATTTTAGATTAATTGCGCGTAAAGTTGCAAACAACAACAAGAGCCTCAGTAAATGGAACCAAGTCTTCAACCGCACAACTTGAGGGGCGGTAGTTTAAGGGTTGGGGGTGGGCGCGGCCGTGCTTTGATTACTTGGGGGTCTGTGCTACAAGCGTGCAAATGCGCTCATTTTAAATGCGTTGTCTTCGCTTTGAGCATCAAATGGTATTATTTATTATTTTTCCAAGCATTTTCCATTCCCGTTCCCGTGCCCGTTCCCTCCCCCCCTTCTGCTGCTGTTGAAAGGCAAAGGTTCGTCTTCGTTGCGGTCTGCGTGCTGTTTGTTGTCTTTTGTTTTATGTTGCGGAAAATAATCGGAAATTTTTCTTCTTACTTATATAATGTTAATAGTTATCTCACTCTTTCTCTAGCTCCACTGTTGTGTCTGTATGTGTGTGTGTGTGTGTATCATTTGGCTGCCTCGTTGGAAATTGTCATTATGCCGCAAACGTTTGCGCGACTTCTTGTGGATTTTGCGCTTCAATCGTCGCTGTTTCGGCTAGTCCTAGTCCCGTTTCTAGTCAGTGTCCTGTGTGTTGCTCCTGCCTTGGTTATTTGTAATTTATGTAACTATTTCAGTTAATCGAGCGTAATTGATTTTATTTTGAGCTTTATTATGGCGTTTGGTGGTTGCCATTCGCTTTTATTTGTTTGTCAGCAACTTTGGTTCAAGTTTCGCTAGAATCGAAAAGAAATACTTGATTTTCGTATTTTGCTTTTCCCCGCGTGTTTTCGGGTGGCAATTTATGATTTGTATTGACATTTTCAATGTCTTAACAGTATTTGGCTCTTAATTTTAACATAAAAAGATTTGTTAGAATTAGGCAACACAAATATATTTTAAATTTATACACATTAATTTGGAATTTAATTTAAATCAATTGAAAAAAACTTGTACTTTTTTTCTTAAAAAAGAAATTTTATTTTCCAGAATGCATATTTTTGAATGTAGAATCAGTTTAGAGGACAAATCACGATTAAAATTTAATCAATCATGGAAATCGGTATTTTATTTTTAATAAATTTTTTCATGATTTCAGGCCAAAAGTTTTACTCCATCAGAATTACTTCTGATGTTGTTTTTTATACTAATTGTGACAAGTACAATAGAAATTTCTATTTTGAAAAAGAAAGTTGTTCGCAAATTATTAATTTACTAAAATATTATTTAAAAATTCACAATATTTTCCTACAAAGAGGTAAAATCGGGTCTGCTATGTTTTATAAATATGTCAAAATTTTTATCAAATGCACAAACCCATTTTTTTTTTTCAAAAAAGCTTTTTACATTGTAATTTCAACCACCTGTGCTACCTGTATTATTTTAATTTAGAATCTTTTTGAAACACAGCTTCACAGCTAATTATTTTGCAAGCCCTAATTAATGATAATATGGGTAATTGCCAAGGTAAAGCATTCATTCATTATAATTTCACATTTCATTGACCGTTAATTGAGCTGCCTTAAGGACTTGGTTAATATTGAAATTGTCCGTTTGTCAATGACTTCCGCTTGTTTGACAGCACCCAAAAAAAACACGATGTTTTTTGGGGTTCCGCTTAATATGCTTGACCCTTCATACACACGCACACATGCACACACACTCGCACACACGTGCGCGGTTGGTGTCCTGCTGTGCGTGTGCTTTTGTGCGAGCTGGGTCCTGCTGCTGTCACAGCGCGATAACGGTATTATGCACACTGACAACAGACCCCACACACACACACATACAAACACACACTAACACGTACACGTACAAGTGTGCTAAAGCGCCTGCCAAAATGGCGGCCAATTTCGTTCAGCAAATATGCAACAACAACTTACGCAACCAGATCCTCTTGCGTGCCTCTTCCTTAATTGTTGTTATTGGTGAATTTACATTTTTACTGGCTCGCCCAGACAATTGAATGCTAATTTGTTGTATTAGTGAACGCAGTCGTGTTTCCTCCGTTTTCATTTATATATGTAATAAAATCAGTGGAAATGCACTTCCATTTCAATTGAAAGGCTTTTCGTATATAATTGGCAATGCGACAGTTTAAAGATTTATCACTTGCACACACACCCAATAACAACAAAGAGTAATGTTGTTGATCCCATTGGAAATTCGATTTTAATGCAGCAGCAGCAACAACAAAAGAAACCAGCATGCATTTTTAGCCGGTTCTTTTAATTTCAGACTCAAAATGTTGGATTTAGTTAGCGAACAATGGCAATGCAGCCAATTTCACCTTCAACAACAAACAAACCCCACCCCTACCCGCACCCCCCGCTGACAACTGCAATCCAGCATCAACCAAACCAACCTTTGCACGAATAACATAACTCAAAATTTCCATTTGCATGCGCTTTGAATATGCAATTTCTATACGCATATTGATTTTCAAAGCCAACACACACACACACACACAAAGGAAGACATGAGCGAGGTGTAGGCGTGCGCGTGGGCGTGGCAGCGCTAACCTCCCGCAAAGCTATTGTTTTTTGCGCCAGCTACTTTTATTAAAGTTAATTTACAAAGAAAACAAGCAGAAAAAAAGCAGAGACCAGCTTAAAAATACATAACAAAAAAGTACAGTCAGTCTTCTGAAACAGTCGTAAAAAATGGCCAGTAAAACAACAATAAAAAACACACACATACATATGTGTATACATATACATATAAGGCACCTGTTTTGGGCGAACGGACACAAAATGCTTCCAGCGGCATTTACAATTTGCGCGTTGGGGCAGCTGTGAAAATATGGGCGTGGTCCCATCAAATGAACTTTAATCACTTATTTATGACACACAATTTTAAATGGTTTCAACATTTATTTTGTATTTCAAAATTTTAAACAGATCACATTCTATATAAATAATACTTGCAATTAAATATTTGTTCATTTTTCGGGCCCAGATAATGCGCCCGATTTAACTGTTACTGGGCCAATAAATACATTTCGAACATGTAATGCCTAACGGAAATCCCAAGCAGTACAAAATGAGCACAAATTAGCCAAATCCTGCGAGTACCACAAGACTGTACAAAACGGCGCCTAACAAGCGGTCCATAACCCATAACCACTTACAGTGTTTTGGGGGCAGCAACAATTTAGCCGGCATCCTGCGCCTAAGCCATTGCGTGCCGTTGTCCTTCAAAATCAGCAAAGGCAGCAATCATTTATGGAGCGACTTAGCCACAAAGTCAGCCAATCAGTAAACTCGACTCCGATGCAGACGCTAGGCTGGGCTCTTATTATGCTCAGAAGGCCAATCACCAAATCGTGTCTTAACATAATTTTCCTCATGCCCCGGCGTGTTCGCCCTTTTCTTTTCCTGGCCTGGCCTGGCCAGCACATGGACACAATGCCAGTGAGAAGTGCACAAAAAATTACATTTACGTGCTTCCAATGTGTAATTAAGGATTATTTTGTGCTCAAGTGGCTGCCGCGGCTCCGACTTGTGCGCCCCTTTGTTGTCTAGGCCCGGCAAATCAGTTCAAAAAGCTCAGCTGCGTGACTTCTTCGACGGCCGAAAAGTCGAACGAAAGAAGGGTTTTCCCCCTCTCCCCGCTCTCCCTTCTCTTGTTGTCTCCATGAAAATTGACTAATGACTTTGCAGCTCAGAGATACTTAAAGAGTTTGCCAACTTAATGCTGAATCTTTAAGCGGCATTTCAAAAAAGATAATGCGACAAAATACCTTTGTCTTTTTTTAAATAATAACGATGGGGAGACGGAACTTATGAAATGAATGATGATGAATACTCTGTTAAGTAGCTTTAGATGCAAACAAAAAAAAAACAAAATTTACAAGTTTTAATATTTTTTATTTTATTAATAAGCAAGTTTCAATATAATTAAACCTTGCTTATTAATAAATAAAATATTTGTGTTTTTTTTTGGCTTCGTATTACTTTGCATTGCATTGATTATAAATATTCAACATATTTCAATAATATTAATTTTGCCCGTCAATAAATAAAAATAATTTTAATTTTCATTACAGATAGCCTTTTATTTGTATTTGATGTTATTTCAGATTAATTTGTGCTTTCCGTTAAGGCATTCCGTGTCGACTTAGCGCCCCGCTGCTGAGCTGAGCTGGCACTGAGCTGGTGGCTTGTGTAAGGACACGTTCGGCTGGCCAGCAGCAGGACACATAAGCTGCGTCCTGGTGGCAAGCTCGGCAAATCCCCAAGCAGCTCCTGATACCTGATGGTTGGATGGACATGAACGGATATAGATGAATGTGTGTGAACAATTTGCATTATTCACATGTTTAACATGCAAAACGCCGCTGGGACGAAGACTTTGGCATACTTGTCAGTACATGCGAGTATGTATGGAGTGCACACACACATACAAGAACTAAATGCCTGTAAATTGTGCGGTTCCTTTGAAACTTGCTGGCAACTTGAATGGCCGTTTACAAACAGACCGCACTTGCGGAAAGGGGCAGCATTACGCAAATTCATTTCAATCTAATCGAGTTGGTCAAACAAGTTTAAATTGATTTTGCAGAGCCACAAGGAGCTGCAGAAAAAGGGACATTTTTAACTGACAATTAAAATTTACGCCGCAACGACAATGATAATGAGATTTTTAATAACCTCGTAAACTGCACAACCCCCCACCCCACCCCTGCCGCATTCCCCGCAGCTGTCCAGCCAAACGAAGCCAAACCCGGCAACCGGTTAAACAACGCACAATGGCCAAGACTTTGGAGCGCGACAAAGCTGGAGAAAAAAAACCAGGCGGAACGACATGCGCCGGCTAAAAGAAGTAGCCAAATAACCGCAAGCAAGCTGAACTGAACAATGTGCAATGTGAGGTGGATGCTTGATTTTTTTACATTATGTGGCTTTCTGTTTTCCTTTAGCTTCAGCTGAACCCGGCAAGAAACGGAAGCGCAAAAGCAACAGCAGAAACAATTAAAAGTTTCCGTTGCCACTTGCACTTCCTGACCATTTTGGCCACGCGCGTTGCGGCCTCCCCATAACGGCACAATCAGCTAACTGTATGAATATGTATCTGTGAGCGCATGTGTGTTAGTTGCTTAATGGCCTGCTGAATGTTTAATTTATGCACAGACATGAGCTTAATAAAGCAGCTAATTTTTGATACTATGTTTTATCCAAAAAAAAAAGCACACAACATTTAATTAATTTCATTATCAAAAATAGAAGAAATCAAGTTCAACAGAAAAATTGTATAAAAATCATTTTAATTCGCATTAAGATGCTCCAAGTTCAGACATGAACTCATGTTTATCATGTGATCATGATCTAAATAGAAAGTGTGTGCAAATTTCACCTTGTATCCTCTTCACATTTTTCGCTCCAACTTTATTCTTTATTTTAATTTCTCCATTTCCATTCACTTTGTTTGATTGTCAGCTCTCTGCTGTCATTTAAGCGTGAAATGAGCTGCTTAGAACCGCAAATTTATATTTCTCTTAATTCACAAACGGGCAAAGATGAAGACAAAAAAAATTGTCAACGGCTTAGCGGCTATTTGCTTTGGGTCCCAATCCTTTGTGCAGCTAAACTCGAATATGCCAAAAGTTAATCAATATAAAACAAGTAAGATTGCTCTAGTCGGGACCTCCCGACTAGGAGATACCCTGAACCCAGCATTTAACACATACACACAAACTCTCGGCACTTAAT
>SCDY01000644.1:0-89335 GCA_004143825.1 Drosophila micromelanica | reverse complement strand
AAAACGGGCCCGCTTCCCGTTTTTTTTTTTTTTTTTTTTTTTTTTTTTTTTGGTGGGTTAACACTAAAACATAATGGAATTGCCGAAATTAGCGTAAAACATGGATGAAATTCTTTGATAATGTGATCGTATTGATTGAATTGCTTGTGTGGCAAACAAAGTTGATTAAAGAAAGACGTCAAAATGACCACCAACCAGCGACTATCTGGTTGAGTATTACGATATTACTATTAGAGATGTTATACAGAAATTTCAGAGGAATTTAAGATTGAATAAACTGAGCTAGCCAGCTTGATTATAGTATACATTTTGTTCTTTAATGAAATGTTTGTAAAATCTAATTATTCAGATGAAATTTAAATCAATTTAAAAAATCCAAAAATACCAAAAATGTATACGGTTTCTACAATATTTTTATTTGACCCCACAATCATGTGAGTGAAAATATGGAGAAAGAATAAAATATATAAAAGTTTATCAAAACTTATGATAAATAATTTATCGATTTAGCGTTTGAAATTAAAGTAAGAAGAGAAAATTGTACTGGTAAAATTATTACTTACTTGCTTCATAGTTTTTTTTATTGATATTTCAAGTCTCGAGCAAGCTATTGAAGATTTTTAAATTAATTAAAAATAAGAACTGTGTGCAAAATATTTTGTAAGGCTTAAAACAAATCGCAAATTCTTAAAAATTGCCATGACAACTTTCGTGTTTTGTAGCAAGCTTTACGAATTGATTAATTTAAGAAATAATAATAATTATGACCAACCTACTTTAGTGAATTTAGTCTTTAAGCTGCCTTTTTTAAAGTAATTTCAATTGACTAATTTCGTGATTTTCCGCCCATTTTCCATCTCTTTGCAGGTATGTAAAGATAACAACTATGCGAACGAGAAACGTAACTCGACTTTAGCTGCTAACGACTGCAATGCGTGGTCAGCGCTGTCCAATTTAAGTACAAACCACATATCTCATAGACACACACACCAACACACACACACACTAACACACACACACACATGTGCATCACAAAAAAGTTTCATTGCCCAAAAGTCAACTTGAAATCAACGCGCGAGTTAACTGAAAAAGTATTACGCAGCCAAAACAGAGCTGGTCGAAGTGAGCGGCAAAATAGAGGCAAGATGGGGAAAATGGAAAATGGGAAATTTGAACGGGCAGTGTGTGGTGGGCAGTCTGTGAAACACCCGTTGCCCGTACAGTCCGCTGTTGGCCAGAGCCGCATCCGGACCCGAGCTTAGCGCAACTTTAAATACAACCACATAATTTTTTGGTCATGACTTGAAACTCAAAGCAGACACACACACACACACACTAGCATAGTATGCTATGCAAAAGTTTAGACTGGCTTCATAAATGTATGGCGCACAGCCACGCCCGGCCGCATCCCCCCCGCCCCGCCCCGCACCGCACCGCAATGCCAGAGATATTTTTGTGCTGAGTTTACATTATCAATGAACGGCTTTTGCGCTGTTTGCGCTTTTGTGCGGCGGTCGCCTAAGTAGCCCCAGACGGGTTGGCGTTAGGTGTAGGGTATCTCTGTTTAGCTACAGTTACCAAGTGTTGGGCGAGGGGGAGGTGGGGGGACAGTTGCAGAAACTGCGGCTGCGGCTGCGGCTGGGGGGCGTGACGGCAACTATGAAATAACGACACTAACGACTAACGCTCGAAAAGTAAGTAATCTACACACACACACACACACACACACACACACATGCAGCTGAGATATATGCATAGATACGTGCTCATATGGCTGCCTGCTTCTCTCTATGTATCTGTATGTGTGTGTGTGTGTGTGTGTGTGTGTGAGTGGTCGTTGTTTGTGGCCCGCCAACAGAAATTTGTTGGGCAATTTCCAAGCCAACAAATCTCTGCAAAGCTGCCGCACTGCAACACTGCCTCCCCCTCCCTCCCCCGCCCCCCACTCTGTGGCAGAGCCTTGCTCGGCCTCTGGTAAAAAGAACTATAAAGCCTACGTCTGGAACCGGTTAGCAGCCATCGGGCTGTGCGCTACACTTGGCCCCAAAAGGCGGCAGCTTGAAGGGAAACTAAATCTCGGCTAGATTAGATTGTCCATCAGATAGCTAAGTGAAGCGAGCAAATAATGGCATGCTGCATTTTAAACTGCTGGGAATTGAGCTTAAATCGATAAATCGATAAATATTTTGTTTGAAATATAGCGTTCATAAAACAACTACTTAAATTACATAATAGGATAGAAAATATTACGAAAAAAAGCTTAGCTTGATTTGACGTTTTAACTAAACGATACTTCGATATTCTTCAAAAATCGATTTTGTTTTGATATTAAGTATGGCTATAGTTTTCTAAAATATCGGTAATAGTTTTTGAAAGAATTGTTCCATAATTTCTTATATTTTGATAAGAAACTCTCTTTCTTTCAACAATATTCGGCTCCGTTTTTTCTTTTCGATTGCAAAGTTATCGATATTTTTTATTGATATTTCTAAATAATGGAATGGAACTAGAGCAATTGCATTTTTTGATAACCTTTTTAAAAATTGTGGATACAAATACGCAACAAGGCAAAGCTGAAATGAGGTGGAAATTTTTTTGTTGGCTGGCAACGCTCTGTTGGCCATCTGGCAACGCTTCGACAGCTTCAACGCTGAGCTGGCAACACCTTTGGCCAATTACAGTGGCCACGACTGCAACTGCCTGGCCGAGCCACATTGTCCACACACTGGGTGGGTGGGTAGTTGAAGGGGGAGTGGTCATAGGGAGGCATCAGCAAGACACACACACACACACACAAACACACACACACACACATGCAGCTTGTAACTTGCACATGCAGCCGGCTGCTGCCACGATGCCTAACATGGTCCGCGCCAGAGAACTTGGCCGAGGGGGGCTGGGGGGGCGGGGCGCGTTGTGCGCTGCAGATGCGGGTGTATGTGTGTGTGTGTGCGTGTGTGGCTAGGCGGGCTGAGCTTGCCTGCCTGCCTGCCTGCCTGGCATACACAAACTGTCGCCAAAAACAATTTCGTTGAGATTTAAGTTCTGTTCAACAATTTCCGCTCTTGCCGGCTTGAGCCCAACATGCCCCCCACCTCCCCTCGTTAGACAACCGCAATGCCTAGCAAATCTTCTTTCCCTCTCTCGCTCTCGTTTACCATCTCTCTATCTTTCTCTATATATGTCTGTCTCTTTCTTTCTGGCGTTTTTAGTTTTTTGTTGCGCCAACTGACGTTGCACAAAAAAAAAAATACAAACGAAATACAGGCGGCAGCAGGCCCACCCACAAACCACCCACAAAACACCCACCCACCCACACACACACACACATACAGCGACATTCATAGATAATGTGCAGCTTGGGCTTGCGGTTATTTTGTATGCTTGGCCGGTCTGGCAGCACCGCCAGTTGCCAGTTGCCAGTTGCCAGGACACCATTGCGCTTTGTGGCATGTGCCCACACCCCTCCCCCCACACACCCCAAAACTCATCTCATCGAGCCCGCCCGCTCTGATTTGGATTCAGTTAGTGGCAGTTGCGGTTTTATCCCAGCAGCCGCCGTGGTGCTCATCCAATTTTCTGTTGTCGCTTGTCGTTGAGCATTTTTGTTGCGCTTTACAAAAATTGCACATTGCAGCGCCAAGCGCCAAGCGGCAAGAGAAACCGCCCAGAAACCACCCAAACACACAAAATCCCGGCGAAACCACCCGCTTGACAATATCGCGCAACGTCGTCGCTTTTCTATTGTTGTTCAGGCAGCCCAACAACAACAAAAAAAATACTCAAAATTGAAGTAAAAATGGAGTAAAAACAAGTTGTTGAAACGACATGCGGCCCCCGACACCGCTCGCTTCCCCTTCTAATGTGCAACACCCACACCGCCCACCACCAACCCGCCACCCCCTTGTCACTCGTCATAGAGCCGGGTCCGTTCACGTCGGCCACAAAGTTTTGGGCACGATTTTTGGTTAGCGAAACATTTTTTGCATGGGTTGCGCGAAAAGTTTTTCAGACAGCCCTCTACCGCCCCCCTTCCGACCCAACTCCTTTAGTCAGTACTAATTTACAAATGTGCTGAGCACAATCTTGAAAACTCCCCCCGCCCCACTTTAACCGCCCCGTCGAGTTAATTTTGCAAGCAATGCAAAGTTGACATAATCCAAGAAATTGTCCCCGTTTCAACTCAGCTCATTATCAGACCTGGCCAAGAAATGCCTTGTGCCACAAAAAAAAAAAAAAAATGAGGAGTGCTAGCAGCAACCAGAGTTGCCACAACTTTTCATGGCTTAAATAATTTGCATGTTTGCATAAAAACGATAAACTTTTCTTTATCGATTAAGCAAAAAGACAGCAAAAAAAAATCTAAATAGTTGACAAAAAATGACGAATTAAAAATACTTAAAATATTGCATAGCTAAATACAATTTTATTTTGACATTTTCAAATTTTTTGCCTTTTAAATCGATTTACAAAAATCGATTAGGGTTTTTACGTATGCATTCAATTGAGCAGAACAGAGCTTTGCATTTTAGTTGTCAGCTGAATAAATAATATTAGTTTTAAGCTGCTAAAAAAGCAAATGTTGCCTAAGATCCACATTCACAAAAACTGACAAAACTTGTGTCCAATTATTTTTCATGAATTTATTAAAACAATTTATAAAGCCGATTACATGAAAAAACAAAGTCAAAGTCAAGTAAAATACGTCCATGTCAAATTAAACAAAAAAAGCTTGAATTTAAAGTTTCAACTAGAGCAACTTTTTGTTTGTAATTTTCTTAAGCTCATATAAATGTTTCAAACTGATCAATAGGATCAATATGTTTGCACATTATTCAATTTTGGGGTATAAAAATGGGGCAAATGTGATTCCACATGATTCCAATGCAATTCATAGGCCAATTTCGTGCCCATGGGTGCACACAAATCAAAGTAAATTAGAAGAGCCAGAGCTAAGAAGAAGAAAACAGAAATGAAAACCGACAACAACAGAAAAGAAAGAAAAAGAAAAATGGAAAACAAGCTCTAAGTGCAATTCTCATTCGCATTGATTGCGCACTTGATTACGATAAATGAAACGTCAACAAGCGGCAGACTTGACGAGGCCCAGCCACACACTGAAGAGGTGGACTCGATTGGTTTGGGGAGGGGCGTGGCAGGAGGGGGGGGGTCGGCTTCAAGCGGAAACTGAGAACGTGCACTAGGCCCAAATGCCCTTTGGGCGCTCTGCATTGCCGGGACGTCTCCTTGTTGCTGTTGTCACTCGTGATTTCTTTTGTCTACTTTTCATCAAGCTGGCTTTATGCCTCGTCCTTGTAACCCCCAACCCCCCCTTCCCCCTCTCTTCGCCTCTTCCTCCTCCAGCTGCTGCTGGTCAGTTACAATTTCTCTTCTTGTTTCTTGTCGCTTGTTGGCCGACAAATCACAGTGTGCCGCATGCCGGAAAATCAGTTGTGTCCTGTGTCCACGACACGGCCAACAGTCCTTGCGGCAGCTGCGTCGTCTCAAGGCGCCATCCAGGGGGCGGGAGGCGTGGCAATGGCTACATGTTGACATGCCTGAAAAACAGCGCAACGTGGCCAAGACCCAAGCGTTACATTGGCCCCAAAACGTAGCCTCAGATTTTTGTATGTAGCACACACAACACACACACACACACACACACACACACACACACACACACACACACACACACACACACACACACACACTTGCACACAATCAGCCACACACATGGCTACACACACTCACACACACACTCACTTAGGCTCCGTCTGTTTGCCATTTGTACGTCGAGGCACTTAAGGCAAAAGGCAGGCAAAGCACAATTCAGCAACCGGAACCCCGCTAAAGCCCAACACTCGTTGGACTATCTCCCTCTCTCTCTCTCTCTCACTCACTCTCTCTCTCTCTCGCTCTGTCTGTCTCTGTTTCTCTGCGTATGTCTATTTGCAGCCTCTGGAGAATTCATTCATGTTGAAATGCGCAAATTTGTTATCAACGCTTTATGCCATTATGCTCATGTTGCCCAGCTCTGAGATTTCCGAGGCATCCCATTACACATACTCCGACTCCAACTCCGACTCCAACTCCAACTCCGTTTTCGAACCCAGTTCCAGCTCCAGCTCCAGCTCCATCTTCAGCTCCGTCTTGGTTTTCATCTTTGTCGCCTTCATTCATTTGTTTTTACTTGAATTTATGGCTTTAATAACATAACAGCCAACCCCTAAAATACAAACCCCCCCCACACACACACACACAGCCCTTACTCAATACCAGCCCCCCTCCCTCTCTGTCACCCCCCTCGCATATACCCCAATTCAATTCCAGCATAACCGGAAAGCAGCCGCACAGCCATTGAGCCCATTGTCTGTCAGCCATTTTGTTGACCCAACTATAAGACTCTGCATACATATATATAATATATATCAAAGTATATATATACACACACATATCTGTATATTATATATGTGTCATGTGTGTGTGTGTTTTGTTTGTTCTATAGCCGCCTCATTAGATTTCGATAAACTGGTTCAATGCCTGGCCAAGAGGTCTTTCAGGCTTTCAGACTCCCCCCCAAAAAAAATTTTGAGTGGCTTTTGACGCCATTAGCTGGGCCGCAAAGTTTTGTTGCTTCCACAACTTGTGGCACGCACTTCAAGCGGCATTATCCCAGCTGATTAAACAAACTAAAAAAACAAAATCAAGTTCAGTGCATTCGGGTGTAACCGACAGCGCAATACTTTGTTTTTAAATATAGAAAATATGTTATTTTCAATATTATCCATATATAGTATAAACAAAAACAAACAACAAAACCCTGAAACATAATCAAATATATAAGTTGCAAAAAAATTTTGACAATGTAATGTGAGAATGAAATATGGGAGCTATGTTTTTGAAAACTTTACATATGAAAAATGTTGTTAATTTTGACTAAAAATATAAATTTGCTATTATATATAATAAATAAGTAAGGGTGATTATTTCGTTTTCTTTTCACAATGTCAAAAAAATATTTTCAATGCTGCAATTATTTTAAATACTGAATCAATATATAGAATAAACCATTATCAAAATTCCGTTAAACAGGAAACTCCGTTTAGATAAAGTTTATAATATAAGAACTTGGATATTCCCAGATTCAAGTTTTTAGCAAGACAGCAAGACCCAATATACTCTTTTTCAATTTGTGAGTGAGCATTAAAAAAGGTGACCAAAATCTGTGCCAAAGAGTTGCGAGTTTTACAAAATTGCATGCAACAAATTTCAGTGCAGGCGGTCAAATGGTTCGGGCGTTGGTTTTTGAGAGGGTTGGTGAGGGGAGGGGAGGGGAGGGGTCGTGGAGAATGCTGTGCAGCAGCAGCAGCAGAGAGATAAATTCAAGTCGCAGCCAAAGTGGTTGACTGCAAGTGGCGCAGCTTGTGGCAAGTTCAATAAATTATGCGGTTATGCGGCAAATGCGGTAAATGCTCAAACAGAAGGATGAGGAAAGGCAGAAAAGACAGAGAGAGAGAGAGAGAGAGCGAGATAAGGAGAGAGAGAGAGAGAGAGCGAGATAAGGAGAGAGAGAGAGAGAAAGAGAGAAAGAGTTCAAGTGGCAAGCAGACAAGTTTTGGCAAAAACGTAACATTAATTAGAATTATCTCAAGTGTGACACAAATGAGAGACAAGCAAAAAATGTGAATAACGATAAATATGACAATGTAAATGAGATGAAAGTGCAACGAACTCTCTTTCTCTCTCTCACTCTCTGTTTACGTACTGATGTATGGGAAATATATGAGATGCCATTAATGTGTGTGTGTACAGTCTAAAAATGCGTAAAATATTTTTGATATTTTAATGCTATACGAAAATATATGTAATATATAAAATAATTCAAGAACTTGTGATATCGAAGATGTTCTTTCCAATAAGTAGCTTAAATCGAGTGAAGTTTCCATAAGAGTTCTCTCTCTTTCTCTTTCTATATTTACTTGTTAGTCTATCTTTTGGAATATGAGAAATGTACTTTAAATTGTTTTTCACTTTCCCCTCCTTAATTTCTCCACTGAAAAATATGCAATTAAACCTAAAAGGTTTTACTCAGCCTATTTGTAAGCCGAAATTAGAGCTGTGGGATAAGAAATGTGCTCTCTCTCGCTCTCTCTCTATCTTTCTCTGTCCCTGTGACTCTCTTTTCTCATATGAACTCCCTGTGCTTTCTCCTCATTTCTCTCGCAGAAACACCTTAACTCTCGCTTTATTCGCTCTTAAACAATATAAATGTTTAAGTAGCATTTTATATAAATAATTTGCTATTGCTACACACACACACACACACGCACACTTATAATTCCATAGTGTGTTTGTGTGTGTGGGGTAAAATATTTTACTAACTGTAGCAAATGGCAAAGTTTTCCCCAGAAACATTTTATTGAATATGCAAAGTTCTGGCCCGGCAAAAGCTGCGCCAAGGCCGCAGTGTATTATAAATTAATAAGCGCACTAAACGCACACACACACACACACACACACACACACACATTCACATACACGCATGGTGGGTATTCTGCATAAATAATAAAGTTAAATACGCTTACAAGACGCATTTTGCGGTCTCAGTTTACATTTTGAACTCGAACAACTCGGCGAAAACTAACCAAAAACTATACCCAACATTTTGCACGAGTTTCTCATTGTTGTGCGTTTGTATGTGTGTGTGTGTGTGAGTTCGGAGCGCCTTGGGTAACATTTTTGGTAATTTGCGCCCAAGCGAAGCATCTGCAAATGGCATCAGAAGTGCGCGAAAGTTCAAACGAAACTTTGGCCGCGTTCGGCGAAGAAAAAAAACCATGAATTAAAAATATATATGTATTATAAAAATAGATTTATGAATAATACGAATATGCATGAATATGCGGTCGTATGAATATGTGAGTTAAATACCACTTAAGAAGCAAATAAATGCAATGTGAATAAGCTTTTGTTTATTCATAGTTCGGCAAGAGATTCAATTTGAAAAAAAGAATTGAAGTTCAAACTTGTCAACTAACTGAAAGTTCTGATATTAAAAAAAAAAAAATATTAAAAAGAAAGAAAATAGAGTATAGCTATATCTACTGTTGCTCAGCCTATTTTTTACTTTATGACCTTTTGTTCCCCTCTCTCTCTTTTCCGATCAACAATTTTGGGCTTAACTTGAAAACTCCGAGCCCGCGAGAAATTGTATATTTATGCGCAAGTGGCAAGGCTCATTATTCAGCGCATATTTGAGTTTCCCCACCCAGTTGGCCAATCATCGTGCAGAGTCGTATCAAAATTCCAAGAATTGCCATTGTCAGTTGGCGGGGGGTTAGGCATTCTTGTGAAATTTTGGGTGCCAGGCGCGCAGCGAAAGAGATTTTGATTTAGTGTCGCATGCGAATCAATATATCAACGCGGTTGCACGCGAGCCGACAATGACAAACGCAGGGCAAAGCATTAACATTGCCACTTAACCTGGCCCAAAACGCAGTTCTCTGGGCAAATGTATCTGTGAGATACATTTCCACAAGCGCAATGATTTATTTGGGCCGCGGAATCAGGCAAACTTTAATATGAATCATTTGACATTTTGGCTTTGCATCTTTTGTTTCATTTTTGATTTATCACATACAAATTTCCTGCTGCAATCGTCGCTAACTCTGCTAACCCCCCCCCCCCCCCCACCCCCCCCCCCCCCCCCCTTCCCCTTTTCGTTGACTGGGACACGTAGCAAAGCGACTTCATTAAAAGCGAACGAAGCGACTAAGCGACGAATGCAGCTGAAAGCAAAGGCGACAAAAATTAGTAACAAAATTTATTGCATGTCTTATCAACAGTCGTTCGTTCCTTCATGTGTGTGTGTGTGTCTGTGTGTGTGTGTGTGTGTTTGTGTGTGTGTTTACGAGTGTCTGCATTCAAATGAAATCCATTCACAGACATTGACTACAACTTTTCAATGCAAAATCAGTTTTCAAACGCTTTATTTGCACATTTAGTGGCCATAAGCATCAGTTAACTGCGTGAAATAAAGTTCGATTTGACGCAAGAATCTGAAATTACCTAAAAATAACGAATAGTCAGGCCGGATAATTGAGAGGACAAGAAAATAAAGTCATCCAGACACCAAATAGAATTTAAAGACCGTTTCACTCCAGATAGGAAAACCATAAAAAAAGCAGGCGTTTAACAACCGTTTATCACTTAAATTGAGTTCAGGCTAATTAAAACAGTATTTTTTTACAACACAATGACAAATTCTTGTCATTTTTTTCCATATAAGTCCCTGCTCGGGCGCTATTTTAATTTTTATTTTATGCTCTTAAACCAGCAATATATAGTAGTATATAGTATTACTGAATATATTTTGAAACTATTTACCAAATATTTGTTTTTAATGCTACCTTTATGTTGGGGTTGATTAAAGTGGAGACCTATCCTTGTACGGGAACACTATGATATATATTCGAAAATTTTTGACATGAATTTGGACCACAAATTTTAATTTTAAACTGAAATGTAGAAATAATTTAGACGCCGGACCATGAACAAAAAGACCAACCTCATCAAAATCGGTTGAGTTTTGGCAAAGTTATGACTAGGGAAAGTTGAGACCTATCCTTATATGGGAACACAAAGGTATATATTGGAAAATTTTTGACATGAATTTGAACCACAAATTTTATTTTTAAACTGAAATGTAGAAATAATTTAGACGCCGGACCATGAACAAAAAGACCAACCTCATCAAAATCGGTTGAGTTTTGCCAAAGTTACGACTGGGGAAAGTTGAGACCTATCCTTATATGGGAACACAAGGGTATATATTGGAAAATTTTTGACATGAATTTGGACCACACATTTTATTTTTAAACTGAAATGAAGAAATAAATTAGGCGCCGAACCATGAACAAAAAGACCATCCTCATCAAAATCGGTTGAGTTTTGGCAAAGTTACGAATAGGGAAAGATGAGACCTATCCTTATTAGGAACACTAGGGTAGAAAAATCGTACTTGTTTAAACTGGAAGTCCCTGCTCGGGCGCCATAGTTTAAAGTTTCAAACAATCGTTTCTATATTTAAAGACAAACTTTTGTGAATTTGTTAATTGAATGATTATAAATTTTTTTAGTTACTTTCGGCTCGTAGCATTTTCAGTCCCTGCTCGGGCGCCGCAAAGAAACTAACTTTTGTTAAAGGCCCCAACTGTTAATACGCGGCTGTCACATTTTCGGTTACTCAATGTCAGTTTTAGGTCCGTTGCCAAGTAGCCAGGTGTATAAAGGTAACAGCTAGTCCCTGCTCGGGCGCGAAATATTTGTAATTGTTATCAAATGGCTGTTAAAGTCTATATGCCCGCCGTAGTGCCGGCAGTGTGTGCGAGTGCCGCTTCATTGGCGACAGCTTTGACAAAGACAAGCTGCACAAAATTTGCATACAGTAAACAGGGAACTGGGAACTGGGAACTGGGAACAGCAACGTCGACGGCAACAACGAGACGACAACGTGTCGTCTCCTGGTGGCAGGCACTAAAAAATTGACTGTCAATGGGGAAAGTTAATGCAACTAATGACAAAGAGCGCCGTCATTCAGAACCTCATCCGTTTGTCGTCACCTTTGCAGGGCACCAAAGCCGCTCCCTGACTCCCTAACTCCCCTGTTTCTCCTCTCGTATCCTCTCAGCCTGGGCAGCCCAGTCCGATGGGTCTCGCTTGATTCATTCGGCGACACTCACTCAATTTCTTGCTGATAAACAAATTGAATGTGGATTTGGTTGGCTCTCTACCATTTTGCCCATTCCAGCTAATACCCCAGGGGTATTACACACACACACACACACACACACACACACGCACACAATGCGAAATGGAATAAAAGTTGAAAGCGAATAAATAAGGAAAAAGCGCATTGATTTATTTCAGCCAGTTTGTTGTTAACATTTTAACGATTTTGTCCTTGCGTTTTAGTCGTTGACTCCACATCTTTTGCTTCTTTCTTCTGCTACTACAGCTGCTTCTTACATGGCCCCAAACCTCCCTTTCCACCCCAACCCACCTTCGTGAAATTCGTACCCCACCTTTGCTTCTGCTTTACCTCATCTGCCTGTATTTCTGTTGTTGTCTCCGGTGTCTGTCGCTTAGCCAAATTGCTGAACATTAGTCACCGATTGACAAGGCAGGCAAAGAGGCAGCCAGCGAACCATTCGATATCCGACCCCAGCACACGACTCCCCCCTCCCCCCCCTCTTCTTATTCTTCTTCTGCTGCTGCTGCTGCCACTCTTCGGTTCTACCTGACTGCGCCCGTGACTTGGCCATATACAAATCAACTAATTTCAAAGTTGTCGATACTTTAATGAAAAAATACGAAATAAGAAAAACAACAAAGTTTTTTTTGAGCTGAAAATGCCTGCCTATGAAATACCCTGTAAGTAGTTGCTAATTCTTTCCAATTTGATTGATTTTATTTCTAAAATATTCGATATATTCGAAATATTTCACCTAACTTTCACAAAAAGTAAATTGACTCTTTTGCTCTAGTATACCCTCGATTACCATCGATTACAGGGCATGCACAGAAGGCGCACCGGAGACAGTAGACAAGAATTATTCTTCGACTGTGCTACCGTTCGTCTCTCTCATGGGGCATTTGTCATTGGGCCCTCGGTTCTGGCCTGGCCTGGCTACGGCACTTTGGCTAATGAAACGCCAGCTACTCGTAGGCCATAAAAAGCATTAGGCCGTCGGCTACCTGCCTATATTGAAGTTGTTGTTGTTGTTTTAGTTGCTGCTGACCTGCGCCTGGCGCTTGATTAGCGCATCCAGATGATTCCGACGTGGGCATATCAGCTAAATTTGCATTACAAGTTGAAAGAAATGTAGAAGAGTTTTTTTTAACTAAAACCAGTTACTTGTTTGGTCTAAAAGCAACGATTTTCTCTGTAGCCAACTATATTAATGGCATTTCCATATATAAGTATAGCAGAAGCTGGATAAGAATTACTTAAAATTCGAAAAATTCTAAGATAAAATGTAGACTAGACTAAAGACATGAGTTTGAATGAAAACAGAGTATTTTTATAGGTTGGCAGCTCTGCCAGATCATTTTCAGATTCGCAACTCTTAAGAAAGTTTTTTTTGGCTATTTTCATTATATGTATTTTAGGTGGCAGCTCTTTAATGAAAACATTGCGCTTGTTTTTGTTATTCACATCAATTGGCAGTCCAGCATATTTTTTGCATGTACGTAATTCAAGCAGGCTGGCAGTTCTGCTTTAAGCATTACCTGAGCGAATTTGTCAACATATTGAAAACTTTGTTTGCTTTTCGTGCTGCATGCAGGATGCGCTCTCTCTCTCTCTCGCTGTCTCGCTGTCTCTCTTTAGTTCTCTCTCCATTTCGAATTAAATTGGCAATGGGGAATGAGTTTTTGTTGACGCTTTGCGACACTTACTGCCACTCGCCAGCCTGTTTCTGCATTCCACAATAGCCAAAACAAGCAAAATATATCTTCAACACACATTCGTGCACACACCACCCCCCCCCCCCTCCAACACCACCCACCCCCGCCCCTTGGGCCACCATTCGCCACCTGTAGTATTTTGAACTCAATGGGGCTCAAGCGAAATGTCTGACGAAAAATTTCAAACACGTTTCAATAAAATTCAATTTGTAGCACATTTCAACGCTTTCCGCCAGCCGCCAACCGTCCCCGCCTTTAAAAAGGCGCACACCCAACTAAATCCCGCCCCCTCCACCACCCCCCTTCCGCTCTCACCCACACTTTGCCCACTCACATATGCATGAATTTCCTTTTGCACTTTTGAGCGGCGCTTTTGCCCAACTTGGCCCGCTCCCCCCAGCTCATCCCGTTCGGCATCAATTTTTGCTTGTCTGTGTGTGTGTGGTTTGTTGTGCGTGTCGGTTGGTGTCCCCCCTCCCCCCCTTGGAGCTACGCCCGTCTCGCTCGCCCACATATTTTCGCATGGCGCGCAATATTTTCGATTTCGCGTCGCTTTGGCTCAAGGATATTTTTCATATGTGTCGCACGCACGCACAAAGCAGCGACGCCTCCCCACCCCCCTCCCCCTCAATTTCACTCTCGCCCCCGCCCCCGCCCTCGCCTAGCTCTGCCTACAAAATGCAAATGCAAACAGCATACGAATTAGTAAAACGGAAACAGGCGTTTGTGTTTTGTAATATTTGCCTCAAAACAACTCAGAGACACACACGCACACACACTTTTTCATTCTCTCTCTCGCTCTCACTCTCTCTTTATCGCTCTCTCTCTCCCTTTGTTAAGATCCTGCCCGCACTTTACATGCGAAAAAACAGGAAGTAGAATTTCGTGTTGTGTGACAGCGACAGCCGTTGCTCCAATGTGTGTGTGCGTGTGTGTGCCACTGCAACTTGTTGTTGTTGTTGTTGCTCTGCCTCTTCTACTTGTTTAACGTATCGTTTCTCTCTTGTCTAACCCCGCTTTTCTAGCACGCTTTGCTCCTTTGCTTCAATTTCCCTTTTCCACTTTTTTTTTTGTTGCTGTTTGTTTTTCTCTTCTCATTTTGCTAGCAGAAAATTTTGACTTAAATTACCTCAAAGGCACGTAACTACCCATGGCAATCCCCACTTTCTGCCCCCCTTTTGACATCGCCGCCTCTGTTTAATAAGCAGCGCGTGATTTTCATTACCCGAATGTGTTTCGAGTCTGTTTAGATTTTGCAATATATGCGAAGTGCAAAATGCGAAATGAATATGGCACACAGACACACACGCACACACACACACCTCCGTCTACCCCTCCCCCCTCATGTGTAGCTGCCAGTTTGTCTGCTCCCAATTCATTCACATCTCCTCCCACCCCCCTTCGACTGCCCCATTATAAATATAGTACAAGCGGCAAAATCAAGTGAAATCAATTTAATACACTTTTCATCTGCTCAGCGCGCAAAATGTGAAAATTGTGAAAATTTGTGGGGTGCGTGCGTGTTTTTATTATTTTTTTTTTTTCGTATTTTTCATTTGTAGCCCATCTTCTTTCAACTTCCACTTCCGCTTCAGCTTCTTTTCTTTGCCCTAATTTATTACATTTTAATGACTTTTTCATGCAACAGCTTTTGCCTCCGCCTTTGATGCTCTAGCTGTATGTGCTTGAGGGAGGGTGGAAGGTGGGTGGGAGGCAGGCAGGCCGTGTGCGGCATAAATCGCGTCTTGATTTCGTATTTCGTATATTTATATGCACGCCTGTGTAGCTAGATACATAATTAGGTGCCAGGACAAACTCGCATCAGTGCGATAAGATCTTGACAAATATGTCTGTGTGTCTGTTTGTGTGCCACAGATAATGTCACACAGCACATCCTTAATCCTGGACAGACATCGCCGCGTTGCGTTCATAATCAACAACTTGAAATTAAATCACTTGAATTACACTTTTCTTACTTTGACTAAATAAGCTGTTAACTATTCTGAGTTCATCTCCGCTTGTGACTGATAAAAAATTGTTAAAAATATACTTTTATATTTTTTTTTATGGCTGAAAAATAATTATCATTATTTTACAACTTTTATTTAAAAGTTGTAAAAATCTTAAGAAAAATACAATTACTTGAGACTGGTAAAAAATTAAAAACAAGAAAATTATTTTGCTTGCAAATAATTATTGTTTTTCAACTTATATTTGAAAGTTTCACAAAAATGAATACAAAAATTTTAAATCTATTTTTGTAGCTAACTTTTTTATAGTCAAACAACAAATATAAAATTAATAAAATATAAATATAAAAAAATATTTAATACTTAATATCGGAAATTTGTGCAAGACTTTCCCACGTTATTTACCATATAAAAATTTATAATTACGATGTGTGTGGACTGTGAGATGCCGTCATTAGCTGTAAATGTTGCACAGACTATTAAAATTTGGCAATATTTGCACAATTCGGCAACATGTGGCAACATAATGTGGCAAGCAAAATTATGCTTTTCCTGCCAGGTGGCAACAAGCGCTCACAAGCAGACAGACAGACAGTCGAACGGACAGACTAATTACAAATGCCAGTCACAGACGGAACTCACAAGGCGGCTTTTTCTTTATTTATTTATTTTTTGTATTTTTTTTTTTTTTTTTTTGGGTTCGTCTTTGTCATAAATATCACAATTTTATCGCAAACATTATGAATGACAAGAATGATCGGAAAGGCGGCAAAAGTGTTTCCCGGTTTGTGGCAACAAAAACACATACATAACCCATAATTAGAGACACGATTTTGGTTACACAGCATAGAAATTCGGTTTTTTTTTTTTGGGACTTGTGTTTGAGTTCGAGTTTGAGTTCGAGTTTGAATATGGGTTTTAGATTTTGGTTGGGTTCCCGTTTCCAGTTGAGTTTTCTTCTTTTTTTGCTTTGGTCTTAATTACTTTGCCGGGTCGTGGCCAGCTCAGCGCCCCCATCTTACAACAATGGCAGCTGTGTGTCAGCCACGCCCGCGTCCCCGTTACCGCCCCCGTCCCATAGTTGCTGCCACATACAAAAGACATGGCACAATCTGAGCCAAAATCGCGCACAAGTTCAAACCCAAAACTCGAACTCGAACTCGAACTCGAGGCTCTCTAATCTTATTATGCGTCTTTGTGCCACTTCAAACGGATGCCTGTCCATTGGTGGGCGGGGGGCGGAGGGCGTGGGGGAGTGGCAGTCAGACGAGCAGTGCGTCATTTCATCAATGGCTCTCAGGGCTATCAGTAGACCTATCATTATCATGTGTACCCGATTGACTGACTGATTGACTGACTGATTGACAGACAGCTGCGCTTGGCGGACGGGGGTTGCAACTCCGTGCGACTCCGCACAACTGCGCGTAACGGAACCTTAACTGTATCCGAAGCCCTAACTAACCGTTAAGCCAAATTGCTGGTTAAGTTGAGAATTCATTTTATTGACAACTTTTCAATTGATTATGACAAGCGCATCATGAACTTGACTAACATTGCAATAACTGTTGATTCAAGTTGAGGTTAAAGTTGTTAGTTTTAATTAAAATGTATATATATATTATAAAGAATTCATATATTTTATAAAGAATTCATAAAAGCAAGAGCACATAAAAAATAGACATAAAATAAATAAAATATAAAAACTTATAATAAGAATAAACGTACTTGAAGTAAGCAATAAAAGTTTAAAATAAAAGTAAAATATTTCTTAGTTAAAATGAATTTTATGTTTAAGAAAATTGGTATTATAATTTTTTGCTCTCAAGTTAATAATTTTCTGCCTTGGAAAATTTCTGACAACATTCTTACCTGTTTTAAATTTAATGATTTTTTTCTTAAAGAAATCCTGATAATATCCAGCCAAGTTTTATAATATTTGCAAACTATGTTTAAGTGATTTTTGTGTCAGTTATTTTGCTTCTGATTTGCATTTGGCTCAAGTTTTCGGGCCGCCTTTACACCTTTGGTGAATGCGCCTAATCCTTAACCCGTTACGCCCAGCCCTTAACCCCATTGTGCCCCAGTTTTCCGGCACATCGTTATCTATTGTCTGGCTTAATTGCTACAGTCAACGGCTTTGCTCGACGTTGCAATTTGCATGAGGCAACTTCAAGCTGCGTATTTAAAACTATATACACATTTATATATCTATATATATATATATAGATGTGTGTGTGTGTGTGTGTGTGTGTGTGTGTGTGTGTGTGTGTGTTTGTATAACAGTTCAATAGCATTTTGGCTTCGTTTTCGTTACGCCCGTTTGCCAAAAAATGTGTAACAAGGCGCCAGCATCGTCTTCGTCTTCTTTGTTCTCCTCGTGCTCCGACCTCGTTTTCATCTGCTGCTGATGCTGATGCTGCTGTTGCTGCAGCAGCAATGCTTCAAATTCAAATTCCAAATTCAATGACTGCTGCCAGTGCGACGTCTGCTTCTTCTTTGTCAGTCGCTACCCGACTGCCACTCAGCTTGCCAGGATAAACATGTTAATTTCGAAAAATGCAAAATTCTATAATCCGATTTAATGTTTTATTCATTTTGCACAAAAGCGAAGAGCATGCGAGTGCGAGTGCGCCAGTAAGCCCACTGGCAGGGGCGTTCTACCTGTGCCGCCCTCAGCACACACACACACACAGACACACACACGCAGACACACACACGCACACACACACACGCACACACAGTTGCTGACACAGTCTCGGGCTGGCAATTAGAATTTTAAATTTTTTTTCTTTGTTGTATTTGCCTGGTCGCCATTTGTTTTTGTCTCCCAAAACTCACACACACACACACACACACACACACACCCATACATCCTCTTGCATCTATCGTTTACCAATAGATATGTATGTATTTATATACATAAATTTCTATTTTTATCGACATTGTTGCCATCGTTGGGCGCCACGCACATTAACCTACTTACGTTGGGCGCCATTTTGCCAGAATGCTGCTTTTGCTAATGTTTTTTGCCCTTATCCTTGTTAGATATTCAAATTTTTATTTTATTTTATTTTATTTTTTTCTGTTTTTTGTATGTCTTATCAAGAGCGAGCGAATGAGAATTCCCGATTTAAAGCTGATAAAATGCATTGATGAAGCGTGAATTTTATGTTGTAAAAACTATAAAAAATAACTGCAAACTGTGCGACAAAACAATTGCTGGCGCTTTTGGCACCTTTTTGTAACAGCTCATTAAAATCCACTACTATATATATATATATTTGTGTATATAGGGCTGTTAAACAACAACAATTACCGAAAGAAAAAAGCAGAAACTTACGCTTTGTCCGTTTTGATGGGCGGCGTTTGTATCTTGCAGATACTTTTGTGACAATCAACCAATCCCGCCCCGTTCCCCCCCTTTTGGCTGCGCATCTTTTGGCGCTGTTTTATTTACTTTTAATTTACTTTTAATTATAAATTCATGCTTCTCCACATTGGGGGATTATGCTTTAAATAACCGTAAACATAGCGCACACTCCCTACCCTGCCCCTCCCCCATTCCCCCGTTCAGTGCTTCTTCTTGTGTTTGCTTTGGCATTTTGAAAAAAAAGAAGAAGAGAGTTGAGAAATTTGTTTTGGGGCTGCGCCTGGAAACTCTATCGGCCATATGATTCATGCTTAAGCCGTAGCTCCCCTCTCCCCCTCTCGCCCTCTTCTTCTTCTATTTATACAGGCTCACATTTTAGTTTAAGCTGTGCTGGAGAGGGGTGGGGGGGAGGTTAAACTCTAGGGAACTGACGGAACTGAAGCAATTCGCCAAAGGAATTAATTTCAAATTTCGCTTTCAATTGCCCAACATTGTTTTCTGCGGTTTCGTGCTGTGTTGCCTTTTGGTTATTGAAACTGTTTTCGTTCTTCTCGTTGTTGTTGTTGTTGTGTTCTTTTTTTTTTTTGCTGGCCAGGCCAACTAATTTAGCTGATTGCATTTTTGCCAGCAAGGCCTACGCCCAACACGCCTACACGCACCCAAAAATTGTGGCATGCGGCATTTCAAAACAGAACAAAACATTTTTGTGTGTTTCCAATACCCTGCGGTATTTTTTTTGTTCGTTGGTTTCAACGGACACTGAAAAACTGCAATTTAAATTGTTAGTTGCTTTAATATATACATTTCGGTAGTTTTTAGTATTTTCATGGTATTCTTGGGCTTTAATAAAACATTTTCAAGCCAAACAAGCATCGAATAACAGTATTTACTTTTTATTTTTTTTTTTTGTAGTATTTTTTTAATGCATTTGTATATTTTCATGTTACACAACCAATAGTTTCTATCCATTATTCACAGTTATTTGGCTGACAACTTACTTCCATTTTTTGTGCATGTTTTCAGTATTTGTGTTGGTATTTTTGTAGTATTATTTACTTTTTCAGTTTCGCATTCGTTTTTCTATCGACATTCGCGTTCTTGTTTGTTGTTATTGTTGTTGTTGTTTTCTGTTGTCGTTGCGCCCTATTTTTGTATGCCACTTGGCTCGCTCCTCCTGCCTTCCTCTAACGCTTTATCAACATTTCGTCCGGCCGAGCGTCCTTCGTCCTGTTTTCTTTCTGTGCTTTTTTTTTTGCTTTGGCAGGCTCATCCTTAGGCTCTCATCATCATCCCCATTTATACGCGCAAATATTTGCGCTTTACTGCGTTTTTTTTGTGTGTTTTTTGTTTTATTTTGCTTACCGCTTTACGCGCACTCTCTCTTTCTCTCTTGCTCCCCTCTTCAGCGCTCTATCTCTTTCTGTTGGCAGTGCGCTATATAGATTTCCATTCAATGCGAATGCCGCGCAACGCAACGAGCCGAAATGAAAATGTTTAAATGAAAGATTGATTGGATTTTGATGAATTTCGACTACACACACACACACACACACACGCAAACACAATGAACGCTTTTTTCGGGCCCTTCTATTCCACACACACACACAAGCACCAGCACACATCCGTTTCAGCTTGATAAGCGCCCCTCCAGAAAAATGATTTTCAGCTTAAAGTCAAGTTAATCAAAGCAAATCAACTTTTGCACTCGCCAAAATTTTCATGCGAAAAATGATGCGAATTTCCCTCTTTTGTGTGCGTTGACTTTTCCATTCTTAGCTGTTGCTGCTGCTGCTTCATCCTCTGTTCACCTGATTTTGCCACAATTGCTTCAATGTTGCATTGTTGCAGGAAGCATCAGACAAGAGCTCATATTCGTTACTTCCATTGAAAATCACATCTTTGTGCGTTCAACGAATATAAGTAATCGTAAGCCGAACTGGCTTTCCAATGAATAGAGTTTAGCTAAAATAAGCCCAAGTTAAAGTCTACAATAGGTTACATCCCTATACATATATATATACTCCAACGTATTATTCTTCTGGATTTTCTTGTTGTTTGATAAATGTATTAAATTTAATAAGATAAAACATACAATCGAATATCAGCATTCGATTACAATTATTTAAGAAAGAGTTTTAAATGCATGACTTATGTTGTATTGACAATTATAGATTATGTCTATCGAACTAATTTTAAAACATTTAGCACGCAAAAAGTCATAAGAATCGTCACCAACAATCGATTATTTCATTGTCGAAAACTTGTTAAGCATTTGTTCATCTTTTATTAAACTTATGTTTATCGAATTTTAATTTTCAAATAAAAAATCAGACAATTTTCATTACCAAAGAATAATCGATTTACAACAATCAATTTATCGATATATGCATACATTGCATATGCATTTCCCTGCTTATTAATAACATTTTCTTTTGTCACAGCAATACATTTTGCGAAATATTTCAACAGATTTTTCGCATTTGACTGGCAGTGTGAATAAATGAATAAAACGACTGAATGCTTTTTGAATCATTTTGTCTAATGCCGGACATTCATTTCCGTTGCTGTTGTGGCCGCTGACCACACATAAAACTTAAAGTGGACTCTAGATAGTTGAGGGGTGCAGCATCATTAGGATCATATGTCATCTTCACTCTCTCTCTCTCTCTCTCTCATTCTCTCTTTCTATCTCTCTCTCTCTGTGGTAACTTGGCACACACGGAACTAATGAATTTTTCATAAATGGCAACCACCGTTGCGCACAAAAGGGTGGCAACAACAACAACAACAACTGCTGGTGGTTGCTGATGTTGTGTGTGTGTGTGTGCGTGTGTGTGTGTGTGTGTGTTGCCTGCAGTTGACACAAAAACCAGATTAAAAGATTATGTTGCAAATTAACTCGGGGGCGGCAGTCGTCAGTGCGACCTTTTCTGCCCAAAAAAAAAAAATGCCACGCCCCACAACAACAACAAAAAAATAGGAGGAAAGCATAAAGCGAACTCTATGATTATATGAGATTTGCAGACATGAGCCAACCCTCCGTTCAGGATTCGATTCTGCTGCTGCTGCGGTGGTTGCTGCTGTTGTTGCTGCTGCTGCTGCTGTTGTTGCACTTGCAGCTGCGCCGCCTGTCGCATCCTTTTTGCCATCTAATTCAATTTGTGCCTTGTGCAAATGGAAAATGCCATTTCACAAATATATTTTTATTTTTATTATTATTTTCATACATATTTTTTTTGCTTTGCTTTGCTGCAGCCATGACAAAAGTGAAAGCGTATCTGGCGGCAGGGGCAGCCACGTGGCCGCGGCTGATGACCCGCTGCGTCCTGCGTCCTGCGTCCTGCGACCTGTGTCCTGTATATATATTGCCTCAACTATGCGTATTAACTTGCAATAATTTTCGCTTCGCTTTTCATACACGTCTAGAAAGTGTAAGGAGCATATTGGGTTTAGATTCGTGTGTCAGATAAAGTGTTGAAGATTTTTATTGACAAAAATGTCCTTCCTAATACGAAATTCAATTTCTATAACTTTGTCAATAGCATTTTCATCATAATTTGTGGTCTAAATTAATTCAGCATTTAAAAAAATGCATTATTAAAGTGTTTATGATAATGATACTTTTTCTTACGTGTGAAATTTAAATTTATATTTATATTTATAAAAAAAAAAAACAACATTAACAGCTGTTTTTGAAAGTCAAATTTTTTATCAAAAGTTATGCCAAAATTTACAAAAATGTTGGATTATATAGAATAATTATAACTAATTTCTCAAACTCGATTTTAAGATTCAATTCCATTTTGGTCTTGGTTTTTTATATTTACACTGTGAACGAGTATTGCGCTTTCGGATACACCCGACTGCAACGTTCTTACATGTTTCTTCTTTTTTTTTGGGAAATTGCCTTGCCTGTGGGCAGCGCCCATATTGCGTCTTTGATTTTTAGGACCGCCCTCGAACTCCCCCTGCCCCCCTCGCCTGACGTTACACTTCGCGCAATTTCCGTTATTAGCTCGATTGATTCTACATCATAGGGGATGGGGCGGGAGGGTGGCTGGGGAGGGTGCAAAATATGCTCATATTTCATTTATGGACAATCTCGACGGCGTTTAAAAGGGCCTGGCCACAGCAGGTGGCAACGTTGAATGTTGCCACTTACCGCTAGCTGTTTGCCACATTTCCTTTTCGTTTTCTTCTTCTCGGTTTTATTTATTATTATTTTTGCTTTATGCGCCTAATCCGCTGGCAAACACCTAGGCGGGCTCAGACAGCCGCCACTTGCCACTTGCCACTTGCCACTTGCTGCTTGCAACTTGCAACTTGCCACTCGACAAACAATTAATAAGCGCTCGAAAAATGTTTGAGGCGCTTATCGCAACGCTTTCACGCTCTTCAAAGCAAGCCAGCCAGCTGTGAATGCTGCTTAGGCCAGGTCTGCCAGCTCTGCCGGGCAGAACTGTAACCATAGAGTCGACAGTGTGATACCCATTAAAAGTCAAAAATTTGTCAAAATGTTATGATATTGTTTTTGTTTTTAGTAAAATAAGCAAACAGAATTAAAATATAAAAATGTAAGACTTAAGATAAACAGAATTAAAATATAAAAATGTAAGACTTAAGATAAAGTTCGGTATTATTTTCAGCAATTATGTTGCCATTTTCATAATAATAGGAATTATAAATTTAAAAAAATATTAAAATACATTAGTATAGATATTAAAATGGGTATTGTAAAGGCACTTGTTGTATTATATTTAAATTATCTTCATTTGCATATTCACCCATTTCATATAAGTTCTATTTATAGGCTATAGTTATTTTCTAAGCTATATTTATATACATATTATATATAAATATTATCTGATGTAGTATTTTTCTATATTCTATTGAATTTTTGATAATATTTTATAATAGCTAACAGCTCAGGGCAATTATTGCATTCTAATCACCTCGTCAAAGTATTCTAATCTTAAGTCTTGCACTAATCTGAAATACTTGTAAAATAGTATATAATTGATAAGAAATATTTGCTCTAGGACTCGATAACCTTAATACCCTTCCTAGGGTATTACAGCATTTCTGGCTCTTAGCTGTGATGTTGTTGTTGTTGTTGTTGTGTAAATAATTAATTTGCAAGTGACAACAATTAAAGCCGCTGCTCAAAGTTCCAAGTCAAAGCTGTAAATATTTAATAAGACCCATAAACGTGAAAATGCAACCAAAAGGCGCACTCAAGCGGGAGAATGGGCGGGGAGGGGGTGGCTGGTAGGCGGAATGACAAACAAAGCATCAGCGTACGAAGCTTGCTGATAGTCATGCTGATGCTGTTGTTGTTGTTGCTGTTGCTGGTGGCGTCGCTAAATTATCAACTCAACAGACAGCGTAAAACAAAAAAAAACGCACAAAAAAAAAAAAGTAAACGAAGAGCTGGCGTTAAAAAAAAGGGCTCGGTGCTGGGCTTGGGCCCAGAGCCAGGTCGAGGCTGTAAATCGCCCCTTAATAATATTAATTCCGCCGTCATAACAAAATTTAACGTGGCAAGCGTGGGGGGAAAGGGGCTGCCAAAGCATTGAAAAATGCTTTGATCATTGGCAGCCGCCGCTGCACACACACCATACACACACACACACACCACACACACCACGCACACACACGCCCCCTCAGCGACAGCGACGTCGTTGTTGCTCCCTCGGGGTGTTATTAGTCACATGGCGGCATCGACTGCCGGCAGGAGCAGGAGCAGGGACAGGCGGACCAACGGACGGACGGACAAGCGGGCAAACGGGGTTGCCATTTCGCTTGGCTTGCTCCGGTTTCGTTACGTTCTTTATTTATTTATTATTATTTTTTTTTTTGCTTTTCTGCTTTGCAGAATCATCTGCCATGAGAGCGCGTTACTGATAGCAGTGACGAACGTTCCCCCTCTTGCCACGCCCCCTAACTCGCACAGTCAGCGAGCATTGCTTTAAGCAGACTGTTGCTTTTTTCTTAGATCATTAACGTTTGCTTCGGATTTGATATTTAGATGCAGTTGCAATGTGGTTTGCAAGCCGGATAAATCTTCAAGTGCCCTCATGTTTAAGGGCGCGGTTTTAAAAGAGATATAAGTTTAAACATATACTGCAAATAATAAGCCAAATCAGCAAATATTAAAGGAATTTATTCTCTTTCAAATTGCTTGAGTTTTCACATAGTTATGTTAATGGAAAGGTTTATAATAAAGTTTACAAGGAACATGCTAAATTTACAAGGCACAGTTAGGTTACAACAAATGCAAAACTAAAATTCTTAAAAAATTCGAAAAACAGAGTATGTTAAAAAAATTATAGAAATATAATAGCATATTAAAATTTTGATTATCGCTGATTTGGTTTTTATTTAAAAAATATTTATTTATATTTTAATTTATCAGTTTGCAGTTGTAACAAATTGGGTTACTATTGAAAAGTGACTTTCTTACTCCAATCCCAATCTAATTAACTATGCTCATTAAAGTCACTTGGGTTTTTAAATGCTTTCTGTGCGAAAAAAATTGATTTGCTTTTCGATTTTAATCTTCTTAATTGTGTTTTATAATTTCTTTTGCCTGCTTGTTTAACTTTTAGTATATATATATTTATTTTTATTAGCTGCTTATCGTTTATTTTGCTAGCTTTTGGCTAATCGATTAATGATTTGTTTATTTTCTTTTAATTTTTTTTTTTCTGCACATATTTTATAACTAAATATTTATTTTCTTTTGCTAGCGAGCTTGCAGTATATAGCAAATATATATATATATGTGTGTGTGTGTGTGTACATGTATTTGCCTTTTCGCTCCGTTATGTGCCACTACATTTCACACTTACACCCACAACCCAACCCTCCTTCACTAAAAGCCCCAACGTTCGCTCGTGGCGTGCATTGAAGCATAAGCAAAGTGCAAATCGGTGCCGCTGCACGTCCCCAAAAAGGAAAATTGTGCAAAAAAAAAAATATATATATGTATATGTTCTACGCATGTAAGGGCATAAAAAATCAACGCAGTGAAAAACAAAAAAAATGAAAATAAATCGAGTATAAAAAATGGTTTCAAGGGGTTGCATCGCGTTTGACAGCGCTTCGTAAATTCTCTTCAGTTTGCTTCTCTGTTCGCTTCTTGCTTTTACGCTCAATGAAAATTGCTCATGTGCGTGTGTGTGTGTTATACACCTCCCCCCCCCCCCCTGGCCCTTTGCACAGGCATGATTACCTGCCCGCCCTTAGCTATTGCCACGAGCCTCGGGCATCTACGGCCCCCGCCAATATCTACCCTGTAATAGTTACACTGCCCAACAGCACACCCTGCAGTGTAGAAAAGAAAAAAAATAAAAATAAATACCAGAAAATTTAATAAAAGCGCAAATTAATTTTGCGTCCAACCCTCGTTGATTCTTTTGCCTGCCCTTCAGTTGCTGCAGCGTCTTCTTCTTCTGGTTCTTGTTCGGTTTTCATTTGTAAATGTAGTTAGTTACAAGTTTGTTGTTGTTCTTGTTGCTGTTTTGGCAAAGTTTTGGCTCTTCTTCTTCTTCTTCTTTGGCTGTCTGCGTCTGAGTTTGGCCGCTGGTTCGCTTAATTTATGGTCTCCGGGGCGCTGTCTACAGATTTATGCATAATTTGTAAATGAAAGTCAGAAACTAATTAAATTGATTTGCCTGCCTGCGTTTCAGTCCACACTCGTCCCTCTGTCCTTCTCTTTTGTCTGTCGCGTGTCTATCCCTCTCTGTCTCTCACTCCCCCTCTCTTTCTCGCCCTGTAAAGTTTTTTTCGTTTTTGCTGATTTGGCGCCTTTTGTTTTGTGGCCTCTCAGAGAAAGTGAGAAAAAAAGAAGAGGGCGAGAGAAAAGTAAAAAGGAGACAGTAGAAAAACAAAGCTGGGTTAAGAGGCAGCTAAGTAGCAGCAAATGGAGAAAGGTAGACATAGATATGGACAGACAAAGAAAAAAGTGATTGATCAAACCACAAAAAAAAATCTGATATAAGTAAAGTGTTTGGAGAAATTTAGCTAAGAACTTGAAAGTTTTTGTTCTCATTGGCAAGCTAAATATATCTTAATATATCTAAATAGCATTAATACATAAATACGTCTTCAATCTCAAATATATAAATGTATATGTATCTAAATATCTTATATAGTTCATCACATTTTATTTTACTTAACTTAACTTCTCTTTCGCGTTGAAGAACTCAAACGCATTAAATTTTGAAACTCTCTAATTTCTCGTTATAATTGTTTTAAAATTTTCTTGCATTTTGAAGGGATCTCATGAAAGCTTGACAAAGCTCAACGAAACTGAACGAAACTGATCGAAATTCGACTCACTCATATTTTCAATTTCAACAACAACAATGTGGATAAATTTCCATTCTCATATTTGTTAAGTATGCAAGAGGGGGTCGGAAAACTTAATCACAACCCCTTTTTGACAGCTGCCTCTGGCAATTGCCCATTGCCGGGCTGTTTGCAAAGTTCTGTGAATGAGGCACACACACAAATATATACACACACACACACACACAGACGCACAACAAGTGGAACAAACTATAAGTTAGTTTTTGAAATTCAGCGTCCATTGTTCCGAGCTGCTCACTCGGCTGGGTCAAGTCGTGCCCGCCGCACAGCGCTAAAACTAACAACGCCCAAAACGTGATTTTCGCAAAATTTTCACACACACACACACACGCACACCGCTCCCACAGGTCGGTTTCAGCCTCGCGGTCGTCCGCTGTCCCTGTACCCCGACCCGACCCGACTTCTCCCCCCTTTGTATTCTATCAAGTTTTTCAGGCATTCGCGACGCAGATAAAGCCAAACAAAATTACACGCTGTGCGGAAACGTGCTAGAAAAATGAAGCGCAAAATCAATAATAATCTACACACACACCCACACACACACCAACACACACACCACACACACGCTGTGGCGCATTTGAAGGAGTTTTGTGAAATTACAAGCGAAATTGGCGCACAAAAGACAACAAACCACAAAAACGCTACGTGGCTGCAGCGACTAATGCAACAACAACAACAACAACAACAGCAATTGCTGCAGTTTGTCAAACTAATCAGCGCAACTAATTGATTGGACCCAGAGTCCTATGAACCTGCAGTGCAACCTGCCAACTGACATTCGGAAATGAAACCGAGTCGCACAAACTGAATAAAGCAATTGGATTTAACGACAGCATTTAATGATGGGTACACACACACACACACACTTGCAGCTAGAGTGTGTGTGAGAAATAAGTTGAAGCGAGCTGCTTAAATATTCCAGTAACTAAAAGAATTGATGAACAGAAAGTAGCTATAGAAAAAATAAAGATATCAGAAATATATGTGAACTAAATATAAAAATATTTTTATAATTAGAACATATAATACATATATGTAATTGATTCAAGATACAGATAGAGATACAATGAGTACGATCAAATTTGCTATGTATGAGATATACAAAGTTCAAAATACAGAAAATTTTATAAATGACAAAGTTCATACAATATATATATATATATATATATATATATATATATATATATACCAGATATAAAAAAGAAGATGCAACATTTCAGATGGGAAATTAATAAATAAATAAAGAACATAGATAAAGGAAGAAAAATGCCAAGAAATAGACATATAGATAGATAGAAGTGGAATAAGTTATAAGATACAAAATTGAACACCGCTAAAATATAATAAGCTGAAGATACAAAACATATAACAAGATACAATTTAAGCTGCAAACTATAAGATATTCGCTTAAGATACAATATAAAACCAAGGCATAAGCTACAACGTGATTTATGTTAAAAAAAATTAATATATACCCTGCTTCAATTCGGAATTTGAACGCGCAGAGTTGCCACAACAACCTAAAAAATAGACGAAAAAAAATAAATCGCAATTACGAAAATCGCTGCGTGTTTCGAGTGTTTTTTTTTGTTCCGAGTGACTCTTAAAGCAGCCTTATGTGTGTCAAAGTAAGCAATAACTTGTTGTTGTTGTTGTTGTTACTGAAATTGTTGTTGTTACTACAGCACTTGACAACAACAACAAAAACAACAACAACAGTTGTGTTACAAAATGTTTTAATTTTTTATGCGTTGCATTTAAATAAAAATTAAATTAAATGCACACTTAAAACAACAACTGCAGCAAACAATTTGCGATGGCAACAGCAACAAAAACAACAGCAACAGCAACAGCAACAATAACCAACGACAACTACAAAATGCAATTTGAAGTTGCAAAATGCGTTGCACTCAAAAGTATGCAACATTTTTTCACTCGTTTTTTATTGTTGTTGTCGTTTTTCTACCCCCGAACGCGCCGCGACCTGCTGTCAAGCGGGCTAGCTGATTTGAGGTCAAACTGTGTGTGGGGGCTGGTCAGCAACAACAACAACAACAATAGCCAGCAATAATGGCAACAATATATATATACACACACACACACACACACACAACACTCACCACTGCTGCCACATTTATGCACAGGAAGCATTTGTAATGCCCCCTGGCGACGCGAGACTACACATGTAGCCCCCCTGCAAAACCCCCCTACCCCCACCCACCAACTGGTGCTCCTATCAACTTCCTCGCTGCTTGCGCTCGTTGGCCAACAAATATTTTGTGCGGATCCATCGTCGCCTGCTGCCTGGCCAAGTTAACTGAAATGCAACCAAGTTGCACCGAATTTCGATTGCTCTGCGAAACAATTTAAAATAGAAAAAAATAATTTATATTCAGCCAATTTGCAAAATTATTTATGATATTTGTGTTGAAGGTTCAAAAAAAAATTCAACAATTAAACTCGCTCTAAACTTGATTTATTTACTTTAAATATAAAATAATAAATAAAACTTTCAAGTAGCAAATTTATTTTATATATACTTTATAAATTGTTTTCCATAATATATATAATTTCATTATAGATACAACTTTTTAAATGTTGTATGTAGTTTAATTTCATTATATATATTTTTTTTATACTTCATATATTGTTTTCAATATCGTAAGTCCTACAAAATTTCATAACATGAGCTCAACGTTGGGCTTAAAACAAAAAAAAAATAGCGCTTAAAATTAAAAGGAAAACCCTGAAAAAACCACGTTGAAAACCCAGCAAAAAGTTGTCTATTTTTTTTTGTATACACTATAAAAATTGCACAATAAAAGTGTTTTTCCTTTTTGTGGTACGCCCCGTTGCGTGCGTTTGGTGGTGCCACCAACCCCTACAATCCCCACCCCACCCCCCCTTAACGGCGCCCATGTAGCGTACTGTGTGTTGCCTCCTTTGGCAGACTGTTTATGGTTTTCGGCTACAACTTAATTTAAATTGTTTAATTCTATTATTGTTGCTAATAAATCACAAGCACAGCTTGCGCTCAACGCTGGCTGGCTTAGCGTTTGCTAAGCTGCCCCCAAACACACACACTTACACACACACACACACACACAAGCACATTTATCTTCTACACACACACACACACACACACACAGACTGGCCGCCTGCTGTTGTCGTTGATTTTGTTGTAAGCGGCTTTCGCACTCATTTGGACCCTGCTGCTCTTCTTTGCTGCATGTGTGTGTGTGCCATATTTATATGTATATATATGTATATAAATTGCGCTGATCTGGTTGCTTTAGCCGCTGGCAACTTTTGAAGGCGCCTCGTAAATTTGCAGCTTGATTTTGGGTTGATTTGCAAATTCCGATTTGTTGGTCAGCAAAGTGTGACCAACGTTTTTGGGGAGGGGAGAGGCCTTTGTAAAGCATTGTATATTATATTATGGTTGATTTTTGGTATTCGAACAGATTTTTGCAATACTAAGCGCGCCAATTGACATTTTGCGTCCAAACGTTTTGTCGGCTTACCAATTTCCAAAACCAAAAAAAAATCTAAAAAAGAAATCAAAACAAAATATAGCAAAATATAAAAACTTTTTGGCCCGCACGCAACCGCATGTCAAATGCAGGCCATGCTCTCAGGGCCAGGCTCGAGGGCGGCGGGGTGGGAGGGGCGGTGTGCGAGTGCTGGTAGCAGCTCTTGACCAGCTGGCGACCGCTTGACATGGCCATAAATAACAAAGCCAAAATGGCGTCCAAAGCACACAAAAATTTGACAAGAGTCGAGCGAACGAGCCAGCGAGCGAGCGAGCGAACGGTCCAAAATGTGATATGTCAAATGCACTCGACATTCACGATGAGCTGCCCAAAAACCAAGGGAAAGAGGGGGGAGGAGGGAGAGAGAGCCACAGCCAGAGTCAGAGCCAGAGCTGAAGGACGTCCAGTAAAGTTGAAAATGAAATAAATATAAGGATTGCATCCATAAAACTGTCTGAACTGGCGTCACAAATTCTATAAAAATTGCACTTTGCTGACTAATTTTGGCCGAACTTGTTGGGCCAAAACGGAATTGGGAATGTCAGCTTATAAATATGGCAGCACAAAAGCCAAGCCAACTTTGCAGCGCACAAAAATTAAATTATCCTCCACAAAGAAATGACTATTAAATCTCAAACAAACTGCAATTGCAATTCTCTCTGGTATTTGTCAGTTGTCTCATCAGATCTACTAAGAAAACTTTGTGGAACCTGAAATCGAACACGATTTCTTATATATTTATTTTATACAAAAATATTTTATTGAAAAGCTCAAATAATTCTAAAATCTTTGATTAATTTTGCTAGACATTAGAATTCTTAAATATTTTGAAATTCTTTTTGAATAAATATACATTTCTAAATATACATTTCATTCACGATAAATATTTACTTAAAAATTCATTTTAAATTGCAAATCTGAATTTTGGTTTTAGAATCGTATATCGATTATACTATCGATAGTTTTACAATGTGTACATGTTTTTTTTAAAGCTCTTTAAATCTGAACAACAGCAATCCTTATAAAAAGAAAAACTACAACAAGCACAAATTAATTGCATTTATTTTGTTGTTGTTTGTGTGCGCACTTTTCAAGAGTTCGCTCTCTCAACGCAATGCAAACATGTTGCCAACTATATATACACTATACAGCATATAAGTACTTGTTCACACACGCCCAAAGTACTCAACCGAAATGTGTTTGAGTGTGTGTGTGTGTGTGTGTGTGTGTGAGTGTTTGGTAATTTGAGTCCTTTGTCTTGTAAAACGCAACGCAGGCAGTAAAAAAAATATAAAGAGAGAAGCGTTGCATACTTGCGGGCGGCGCGTGAAACGTGAAGCTGCAGAAAAGTGTTGCATATTTGCAGGGGCAGCCGCTGCCGGCGTCGCTGCCCTCAGCTGCATTTCCGCTTAATATTGAGCGATAATAAAATGCAAACAGCGACAACAACAACAAGGCTGGCTGCTGTTCAGCGATAATGAAACAAAGGACATACACTCAAATATATAAAAATATATATATATTTATACATATATATATATACACACACACACACACATGTGCATTGATTTATGTTTTTTAATTTAAAATTTCCGCATCACTTAACCGTTAAAAATAATAATAACAATAACAGCAACAAGCCAAAAAACAATAGCAATGGCCTTTTGTGTGTGTGCAAAGAGCCACGCCCACTGGCTGCACCCTTAAAAAACAAAAACAAAAAATTCATAAAAATAAAGAAGAGAATTTATTTATATTATATTTTTACTACTATATGTATATACATATATAATTGTGTGCATCATATATAGTTCAGATTTAAATATTGCATTGTCGGGCGGGAAAAAACGTTGAACATGTTTTAATTTCCGCATTACAAGCAGCATCATCGCTCCCTCTCTCTCTCTTGCATTTACTCACAGCTCTTTCTCTCTCTCTCTCTTTCACTTTTTATAGGTTGGGCGGCCACCCACAACAGATGCCACAAAGTATGTCAACTGGCAGCAACACAATCGGCCATGGCGGCATCGATCGCGGCGGCGTCGGCGTCGGCGTCGGGATGCCGATGGGGGCTGGTACGATGCCCGGCGGTGTGGGCGTTGGCGGTCAGGTGGGCGGGCCGCAAGTGTCTGTCGGTCCGCCGGGCAGCGGCGTTGCCGGTCCGCATTGCCAGATAAGCGGCTCACAGCCATTGGTTATGCCTGGATTCCCGTTGCGCAATTCGCACTCAGCGCATGCACCACATTATTCGCCATATTCACCATCCAGGTAAGCAACCATCCCATCCCATCCAAACAGTGGGTCAACAGACCGCGTCCTGCTTGCCAAATGAATACATTCAAACGCTTCACGCTCCATTGAGTGCACCCGTGTGTGGCTTTAAGTAAATTAGCTCGCTGACCTCACCACACTTGCCAATCAACGCTTCTTCCGTACTGTGTGCGAACTTGTCGTTTGGCTTCTTCCGCACACTCTTTTTTTTATTTCATAGAACGAGCTTCACTTTATATTTAATCGATTCTTCTCCAGCGTATTCTAGCATTTAGCAGCTTATCTCTTCGCTTCTTCCAGAAAGTTTTTTTTATTTATCTTTAAGTTACCTTCTTAATTTATCTTTATTCCTTTTCATTTTTACTTCTCGCGCCGATTTTAAATTAAGTTTCTTCTTCTTTCTTTGCTTCTTTCTTACTGAAAATGTGTTTTTCCTTTCACAGACTCGCTTCTTGCTTCTTTTTTTATATATTTTTTAATTGCTACAAAATACGATCACAATGTCCGATATAAAAGTTGATGCCAAAGATTTCAACATTTCGAACATTTCAAGTGTTGTTTTACAATTTTCAATTGTCCTAGTACAAGGAGCCTCATTAGGTTTGCTAATTGACTTCTTTATAGCTGCCATAAAATCCGCCCAGTCCTGTGTTGTTTTAGTCCTGTTTCAGTCTACGCAAACAGAATCTTTTCAACAACTTTTATGCAATTAACTAGAGGCAGCAGCGTTGACTGCAACTTGTGCATCATTTTGCGTTGCTTTATTAAAAAAGTTGGCAGTTGACAAACCCATTGGTGTTGGTCTTGGTGCCAGTGTGTGTGTGTGTGTGTGTGTTGCGTGTGTGCTGTGTGTGTCTTTGGTTGGTTTTTGTGGTCCTTGTGCCATGTCAAACGACTAAACCAACTTTTTCACTTGCTCCACACAGCATCATGCGTTTGTTCTGCATATTTAATGCAGGGCACACCTTAGAGATGAGCGATACTTAAGCAGTTGCTGTCTGCAGCGAGTAAAAGAGTAGCGAGTAACATCAGGAAATAAGAAGAAACCGCAATTAAATTAAAATACAAAGAGTTTTTAAGTAACTATTGACTGAATATAAACTATATAGTAAAAAGGAAGAGTAGCAAGATTATTCGACCAGCGAGAGCCTAAAAGTAACGAGTGATGATTAGAGTGATTTAGATGGACGAATGCTTAAAAGTTGTTCAGACGAGTGCTTAGAAACACCGAGTTTTTGAAGTAGCGAGTATTTAAATATTATAATTAATTATTTCTTTAAAGCAGCGAAACTTCAAAAATTGTCAGTAGCTATGTTGGACAAGTGCCATTCAGTAGAGAGCATTCAAATGTGACGAGTGGTTCAAACTAACGAGTTATGTGAAACAGCGAGTATTTGGGAATAGCGTATATTTTTTGAGCAGCGAGTTCTCAGACATGACGAGTGATCAGAAGTACCGAGTATCTTGGAAAATGTTATAATTTTAATTACCGGATGAATAATACAGAGGAAGTTTTCAAGCAGCAATCGCTTAGGAAAATTGAAATTGAATCATTTTCAATTATAGCTTGGCTGTGGCTATCGCACTTAATGCGCTTAATATCATTTACTCTGGTCACACTGGCGACGCGCTCGCCGCCATCTCTAGTCGACCCCATTCTCGGATTCTCTCGCACTTTATAATCACAATTGCACTTCCTGTGCGCGCCGCTTTATCGCATCGTCGTGTTTCCCTCTATTTGGTGTCTGTTGCTGTTTGCCAGTTGTTAATTACAAATGCATTGCACAGTTTGCTGACTTACCCTCCACACCCCCCTCTCTATCTCTCTGTGTTATTGTGTATTTTACTGATGTCATCTCCGTTTTGCTTTGTTTCTTTTACAGGTTTCACATAGATAAACGCTGTCAGCACCGATGTTCCTGGAAATGCTTGAGCATCGCCTTAATATTCATATCCGTCGTCCTAACCGCCATGTTGGCATACTTTGCAGGTAAGCACTGGACAGGACGAGGGGGGTACGAGGGACATGTCCTTAATGCCGGGGATGATAGCCAATGTGTGTGTGCGAGTGTGCGGGTGTGGACAACGCAGCGTTGTCATAACGCCAAACACTGCTGATGAAAAATACACATACGAGTGCAAATAGGACGATACACACACACACACACACACATACTCTCATTATATACATTCTTTACACACACACACACAGAACAAGGCAAATACATCAAAGTGTTTGCTTTACATTAGCGTTAAATGGTGTTACTTTACACCCACACACACACACACACACACACACACACACACACACACACACACAAACAAATAAACACACACTCCAAGAAACTTTGCGCCTGGCGCGTATGCAAACACAATAATTTACCGCACCTCGGCCCCCAATCTAAATCACCCTCTCTCCCTCCTTAAACGCTGATTATGTGAATAGTTGCATGTGGCAGCTGTTGGTCGCCATCTGCACAATTGACAAGCAATTAGAAACCACCACAGCTGACACGCCCATCCCCCTCAAACGCCCTTCTAGCTTATTTATAGAAATGTGGCAACAATTAAATTGCTTGAAATAACATTTAAAGGGTTGTCGAATACCAAGCAAAGCTAATGTCTGTTATATCTGCTATATTTATGATTATAGATTATAGAAAAATTAACAAATAAAAGCATTTGAAGTGAACATTTACTTTAATGTAATGCTAGAGAAGTTCACATGTGTCACATATATAATTAATCATTAATTGAAAGTTATTTGAATTTAAATTCAAATTTAAATTATGAAATTTCTTAAAATTTGCGACATTTTCATATTACAAATATTTATGCAAATTTCAAACAAATTTTAAATTCTAGTCTAATTTCTCAATTCCTCACAATTCAAGCTAAAAGTTTAGCTGCTCCTTAAGTGTGTTCCATATAATAATAATAATTATTATTATTTTTATTATCATTATTTAACTTTAATTCTCTAATTCTAACCAAGTCCAATTTTAAATATATTTGGTGCTTCACATTGTTTATCATTTTCAGTAATTTCTCGCAATTGTGCTTACACTAACTTTTTCGTAATCTAAGTAAACCGGCATAATTTGTCCCCCTCCCCCCTACCTACCTCCCTCCCTCCCTTGGGTTTGGCTGCCTCAGTTAAAAAACTATTTTACATTTTCTTTCGCTTTCGCTCAAAGCTCTCGCTCATTAGCTGACAATGGCAAATTAACAAAAATTTGAAACGCCAGCGCCTTGAGGCATGCAACACACACCTCACAACACACACACACTCGCACACTCAACCCAAACAAAAATGGCGACAGCTCACAAAATGTTGCCTCAACAAAATTGAATGCGGCAGCTGGAAACGCGTTTTCCTCTGGTTTTTCTCTCTCTCTCTGTTGTTGTTGTTGCTGTTGCTGTCATTGTCATTGTTGTTGTTGTTTACAACTTGATAATTAAACACGTTTTGTGTTGTTGTTGTTGCTGTTTTTGCTGCCACCTTTTAAATTATATTTACAGGTCAATTTGATTTTTTACTGCCAACCTTTGGGCAACTGGGAGCAACTTTTGTGCGCGCTCCCACTTTCTCTCTCTCTGTCACTTTCTCTCATTCTGTCCCTTTCTTTTGCTCGTTGCAGCATTGTTTTTGTTGTTGTTGCTGTTGTTGTTGTTGGGCAGCTGCCGTGCAAAAATCGCTTCGCAAAACTTTGCACATTAAAATATGTAAATTTTAATTTGAAACAAAAGGGTTGACGTCCTGGCTACCCTACCTACCTCAACTAACCTACCACCCCCTTCCGTTCCCCCTCCCCCCACCGCTCTTCCTCCCACCCATGTTGCCTTTGTGCCTTGGCGTTTTATCTACTGAAACATTGGCGCAACTTTTTGCTTGTCGTTATTTTTTCGTTATTTTTGTTGTTGTTGTCTTTTGGACACTTTGAAGGGGTTTTGGCTGGCAGCGCTGCCAACTCGCTTGATAAATTTCTGGCCGCACACGCATTTAATTTATGCGCCCAAAAATTGTTTATGTGCGTCACAAATATTTCTTCAATTCCGTCTGTCTGTTCTTTTCGCTTTGTCCAACTGCGAAATGAGCTGCCATCTGGCTAGTGGGCGTGGCACTAAAATGGAATGACTTTTATTTACACGAGCAGATTTGAGAAACCTATTGATATTCAGTTTAATGTTTGAAATTGTAAATTTGTTGATCTAAATCTGTTTTTTTTTTATTTTTTTCTGCTTATATTTTTAGCTTTTAGTCTTTGAACCCTTTAAGTTTCTGCATATATTAACATCTATGTATATTTAGACTTCTGTGAAGTATTTAAAAAAAAAAAGTTTTTATTGTATTTCTTAGAAATGTATAAGGATGAGCAATAAAAATAGGTTGCATACAACTTTTGTGCAAAGTTTTTAACTATTAATTTAAAGAAACAATTTTCAACCAAATTAACGATTTTAACTCATTTGAAATACAGGCAAGGCTTTTATTTGAATATACTAGAATATTTAAAAATCAATAATAGTTTCTTTTTTTCGACATATCGAAAAAAATCGATGTTCATCTCAAAATAAAATATCGAAATAAAATAGTTTATAAAAGTTTCGCTAAACGTTTCAATTTCGTTGACAACATTTTTGGCAGCAAGTGAATTTTTGCCGGTGACCATCCATCGATGGTGTTGTGAGTTCGAGGTTTTATACATTCCTGCCACGCCCCCCGCTCGCCTCCCAGGCACAGCACCTCGCTGGCAAACACAAAGCTGCTTACTCATTTGGTGAGCGGGGTTAGCTGAGGCTAAAGCGCAGCTATTTGGCTTGAAGCGTGCTGCGTTTAATTTATTATCTACGCTTTTAGCAGCAACAACAACAACAACAACAACAACAGCAGCAGCAGCAGCAGCTGCTGCCTCGAGAGTCGCAGGCACTGATTTACAACAACAACAACAGCAGTAACAACATTGAAAAGTTGCGGCTTCCTGGCTGCTTTTCGGTAGCTTTTCCACCTACCCCCACCTCCCCCCTGGCAACCATTACGCCAATCCACCCACATACACTCAAAAACGTGAGTTGTTGTTGTTGTTGTTGCGGTGTCACAACGTTGCAAGTGAACGAAAACAAATTTACAACAAACCACGAGAAAAATGTGTGATGCCACTTGGCTGGCTGGCTCAGAAGCAACCCCCGACCACCCCCCGCTACACTGCCCAGCCCCCCTAAAACTCTCCCCCGCCCCTGTCTTATGGGCTGGCACTTTACTTTAGCGCTTTGGCGCACAAAATGAATTTAAGTTGAAAAGTTGTGAACATTTTGTGGATAGACGCCAGCAGGCGGCATCTCATGTGGGTGGTGGGAGGGGAGCCTTTTCTTGTGGGGGGAGGGGAATGTGCCAAAAGCTGCGTGTGGATTTCACTGATTTAATTGTTTGCCAGTCAATGTGGCGGGGAGATAGCGGTTGAGGCGAAACCTGAAATTTATCTTTTAAAAATAATGCATTAATTTTTGTGGCTACCCTCGCGCAGCGTGCCTGTCTGTGTGTGTGTGTGTGTGTGTGTGTTTGTGCTTGGAATTAGGGTGCGGATGTAGGAACTCTGTAGATTTCGGCTGGGACTATCCATAAACTCATTTGTGTAAAAAGCTTTTTCTGTTGTGTGTCGGCTGCGGTAAATGAATTTACGCTTGGCTAAAATCTTTGTGTGACTGTGTGTGTATGTCTGCGTGTGTGTGTGTGTGTCTGTGTGTGTGGGTGTGCGTCGTTTTATGGTTGAATAGTTTAAAAGCTACGGGGTTAACACAGCAGCAACAGCAGGTGATGAAAACAGCTCGATTGCGCTTTAGCTTTTAATAGTGGCTAATATTTTCGCAGCTGCTGTAGCTTCTCTGAGTGTATGTTTGTGTGTGTGTGTGTGTATTCGACGTCTGTTTGCGCAATCATTTTCTATTAATTAAGCGCAAGAGGGTTTAATAAAATTAGCAAACACTTGCGGGCGGGCCATCTGTGCCGCAGCTGACTGTCTCCTCTGTATGTGTGTGTGTGTGAGTGTGTGTGTTACCAGACATTTAAAAATACACAAACAGATACGCAATACACACACACACACACCATTGTCAGTTAATTAACAAGCGCAAACACATGCGCTGAGGCGGGGCTTGCGCTTTGTTTGTTTGCATCATGTGTGTGTGTGCGGGTGTGTGTGTGTGTGTGTGTGTGGGGTAGGAGGCCACGGCCATGCCTTTAATTTAATTTGCAATTTGCCGCTTTCATGGCAGTCAACCGCCCCGCAACACGCCCATTTGCCAAACCCAGCCTCAAATTCGATGGCGGGCACGCAAAAGTGTTGCCTACTTATGTGGGCAGCGCTTGAGGCGAAGCGCCTTAAAAAGTGTTGCCTACTTTTGAGGGCAAACAGTTGCAACTGAACCGGGACAAGTGTGTGTTAATATACGAGAAGGGCAAGCGTGTTGCAGGATAACTGAAACACACACAAACCCACACACACACACACACATTGAGCAGAGGCTAAAAAGTGTTGCCTACTTTTTGGGTTAAACTCTTGAAGAGTTGCAAATGATGCAAAGCGTTTACTAATGAAAAAAACTGAAGTAAAGAGAGAGAAAACAGGAGAACAGACAAAATACACACAGACAGACCCAACACACCCGCACACACACACATACAACTGCAATGTGTCAAAAGAGTTGTCAACACTTGAGCGTCAGCTTTGAATGCAAATTTTTAACTTTTCACAAGCGCTTTTTTTTGTTTTATTTTTTTGTTGGTATTTCCTTTTTATAAATACTTATTTGTGTCCAAAGGGAATGCCTGTCTGTCTATCCGTTCAGTCGCTCTTGGAATTTTTTTTGGCACTTTTTAAGCTAATTTGGTTGAAAAATTCGTATGGTACAACTGCATTAGTGTCAAGTGCTAAAAGGGCCACAAATCCAAAAAAAGAAAATATATGGGTAATGGATTCCATCTGTTTTTAATCCATTTCAATGTTGTTGTTTTTTCTTCAGTATTTGTCACAATTACAATCGTTTAAAATAAATAAATATTGATGATTTTTGTATCGGAAAATTCCACAAAAATTTTATTCTCAATAATGCAGATATTTTAAATGCAGAATCAATCAAAAGAAAGAGAGCTTTGCATGTCAAAATTATTGTCAGTTTTTGTCTGTCTGCAAACATTTGGTGTAATCTGGCTTTAAAACTGAGTCAGTGTTCTTTTTATTTTAGAATGATTTTTGAAAACGAGAGGCATATATATATATATATACATTTAGTTAGCGAAAAATTATCGTTGATTTTCCGAGTTTGCCATTTGGCAGGAAATTTAACAAAATTTGTTGGCTGTTCCCCTTTACAAACACAGTGTGAGTGTGTGTGTGTGTGTGTGTGTAAATTACTGCCATAATTTGCTGGCCAATATATGCGATATATCTGTCATATCTATATGATAATCGACCGCAGTGTCAACAGGACAACAACAACAACTGGAGCTGGCCATAAAGTAGTTGTTTTTGTTGCTGTTGTTATTGTTTGCACACAGTGTTTGAGCAGGGCAGAGCTTGGATTACCACTGATGTGCCACTTTCTATCATAACAACAACAACAAAAACAATGCAGCAGCATGCGATAAGTGCAACTGCAACAGCTGCAACAACAACAACAACAACAACAACATTGATATGCTCTGACAGCAGCGCCAGGAACAAGCGGCAATCAGGACATTTAACATGTTTGACTGGCTGTCCGTTGGAGGTGGAGTGGGAGGGGGAGGCTGGTCAGGATGCGGATGCGGATGCGGATGCGCAATGCAGCAGTTATCGGAAGTAGGTTAATCGATTTTTAAGCGGATAAACTATCGGAAACTCATTCGATGTCCACACAAATTGTGCACATTTGCAGCTCCTCCAGCCGCCACCCTCCAGCTTCCCCCGTCGCCTCAATTTGATATTTTCATTTTACACTTTTTTCAGCTGCGGTTGCTCGTAACCGTAAAAGCAAAAAAAGAATGTAATTTCTTACTGAATACTTGAGTGCATTCAGTTTGGCAGCTCAGCTAAAGCTTTAAGCTGCGGCTGCCCTGCAAATTGTTTTTGAGCAAATTTCAATATGATTGCGTTTTTTGAGTGTATTGTGCTTTTTAAAGAGCACTTGGCTGCAATTGCAGCTATCGTACTCAATTAGTCACTCGATTTGATTTTGATTTTGTGTCTTTTCTTTTTTTTTGCATGCGGTTTTTTCAGTCCTTGGACACATGCTTCTGCGGCCAATCAAATCGATTGACATTTCCTTCGCCCAACCGCAACAAAGTGCGTCAATTAGTCAAGCACAAAATAACGAGTCCGATGTAACAGAAACCAAAAACAATAAGAATAAAACACTTCACTTGACCATGTCCAATTGAAATGCCTAATCAAATTTGACATCAACTTTGAAAGCAAGAAACCGAAATGAAAAAAAATTTTATAACAAAATGCAAATGACGCAAATTCTAGTTAAAAGATAAATTGTTCAATTTGGGCTCATTTGTTTTAGAGTGGCAATTATACGAAAAGTTTCCAAAGATATTTTTTGTTTCGATTTTGAAATGTTCGCTGCTTTAAGGACAAGTCAAAAGTGTATTGGAACGGGTTTCACGTATACTTTACTCAATAACGAAGTTCTTGAACGACTCTGTTAAAAAAAAACAGAAAATACGAAAACATTTAGTTAGGGTATTATCGCACATGAAGTGCATGTCATTTGACCAAACCGTTTCGGCCATTAAAACTTGCGCCAATTGCCAAGAGAAAAATAAAAAAAATAAAACAGAAAATTTTCTTGAAAATTTCAATTAAAATGACGCAACACGACATTTGCCACTGACAGGCAGCAGCAGCAGCAGCAACTATTACAACACTCCAAACAGAGCGTGACCTCTGCCCCAAAAAGTTCACCAGCTGCCCCCTGCCCCCTGCCCCCCTGCCCTGGCGCTCTCTAACTAACGGTGTCCAGCTGGCGCCGTTACGTGTAGCTGGTGGAAAAGGTGTGCGCTTGTCGTTTAAATAAATTATTTTTCTTCAAGGAAGTGCAATTAAGAAAATGCTTCATAAATTTTTGTAACTTTGTCCTCGGACATGGCCAAGTTTTGCAACCCTTTATTGGCGCCGACCCCGCGCACTTTACACACCAGCGCCCCATCTCGTTCTCTGTCTCTCCCTCTCTTTCTTTCTGTTCTTCGCACTCAGTCTCTCATTAGCTTAAAGAGCCACTTGCCGGCATTGGGGCACGTAGATTCAATTAGTTGATCCTAACTGCTCGCATTTCCGGTTCCGCTTATTGCGTGTGGCCAAAAAAAAAAACAAGAAATGTTGCAATTGACCCAACTGCGCCATACTCTGTTCGCAGTTGCTCCAAATAGTTGCTTGGCTTGGAGAATTAAAGAAAAATGTCATAATAAAATTGGTAGAAATAGAATAGAATATAGATTTCTTTATTTTGACATTGATATACCCTAGCACAGATCCAAAAATGCCCCATGGACTTTTTTTGTACAGTGCATACGAAAATTAACTAATCGAATTCACACACCCTTGGAAAATGTAATTTTTTTTTTGGGCGGCTTTTCAACTGATGGCTAAATATAAATAACGACGCGACGTTTTGAAAGGAGTGTCCTGTGCTTAGTATTTAGTATGCCAATGTCCTGTGTTCTGGCAAATTGAGTCGTTGTCAATTTTGTGCTGCCCACACACACACACACGCACACACACATACACACACATTTATCGACTTTTTCCATACCCATATCCTAAGGCCGTTCGCTAAGCAAATATCCTTGGGCGTCACTGCCTGATAGGGTTGCTTATTTCGTTGGAGGGTGGACGGGGTGGCGTATGTGATGTGCTTTCTATGGCTTCGACTCTGCCACAAATTGTAATCAAATTTAATTGGTGCTGCGTCGCATACTCCACACCCTCACCCGCCACAGCCCCTTGGCAACAACTTGTGTGTGGCAACAAAGAAAGCCGCGGAAAAACTGCGCCAAGACTCGCCCCCCACACAGCCTCCCCTTGGCCCCATTAAACTACTTAAGTGTGTTCGCCCCCCTCGCTCGTTTTGTTTGTCTCTGGTTTTGTGTCCTTTGGCAGGCTCCAGTTCCAGTTCCAGTTCACAGTTCCCGTTCCCGTTCCCGTTCACAGTTCCCGTTCCGGTTGGTTGACCAGCTGCGAGCCACTTAAATGAAAAGCTTGTTAACTTAATATAACTACAGACTGCCACGTATTCTCCCCTTTCTCTCTGACACTTTCTCTTTATTTATTAATGATACCACACACACACACACACACACACACAAGTCCTCTGTGTTGTGTGTGTGTGTTTCTTGCTGTTTTGTATATCCTGCTCATTATTGCGCACAAAATAAAATATTTCGAACTCAAATCAAGTACTATAGCATATTATCATATCATTACAGTACATCATGATTGACCAAAAATATTCAAGAAAATGGCTATAAACTAAAGTAGATCTGCATTTTCAACCTTAATTAGGAGGTATTATAATACAAATCTGCGTAATTTTTACTTTCTTCTATTGTCAATCATTCAATCAAAAATAGTACTTGATTGAAACACTGTTGTTAAGCAAAGCTTTTTTTCTCAGTGTGGGTTTTCCATAAATATTTATAGTACATGTGTGTGTGTGTGAGCGTTCGCTTAAATTAAAAGCTCAACAGCCAAATTGAAACACGTTCGTTGACGTTAATTTGTCCTGCCTTCATATGAGTAATTGCGTATGTATGTGAGCGCTCTGTTGTGTGGCAGGCCTTTGTCTGTCTGGCTGTCTGCAGCTTTTGTTTGTATCAACGCTCATTGCCAAGACATCGGCAATAGGCACAGACAACGACATCGACATCGACATCATTAGGTCGCATTAGTTTACATGTTGGTCGCTGTCAAGCAGCTGGCAGTGGGAGTCGAGTTTATTTTGTCTACGGCGCCATTACCATTTCCCATTCCACAATTCCACATTCCCTGCCCATTTCCCATTCTTTTGTGCGCTTTTCTATTTTCTATTCCTGGTGCCTTCTGCTTCCCAGCACAGCTCACATTTGGGGGGCCATTAACATAATTTCAATGCGAGCCGAAAGTCGCTGTGTCTAATTGCATTGTTCTGAGCCTTAAACAATAAATGAATGATTTTTCTTTTGAGTGCTTGTTTTGATTGATTGGCTTATAAGTGATTGACTGATTGAACTGCTAACTGATTGAAAGCAAAGTCGAACATTTACATTTTGAATTCGATTAATGAATGTTAAACTGATTGATTTTGAGCGTTGACTTTAAGATTGCTTAGATGATTGAACGTGATTGATGACGATTGACAACCGAATGCATTTACATGTCCACACATGTAGTTTTTTTTAATTCTATGTTTTAGAAAACTTTATCAAATGAAGCGATTCCGGCTTCCCCTCGCTCAATCATGATTGACGCATTTCAGATTGCGGGTTTTTTTGAACTCATCTAAGAATTTCATTAGTCTCACAGTCGCCACATGGCCCAGATAAGCGTGTGTCGAAGTACTTGCCAATAAAATTGAACATAAATTGCATGTGTTATCGATAAACGATTGCCGTCGTCCATCGATGGCAACCAAAATGCAAACGTGTTAACAACGCGTATTTTGTGTCTGCCCAGCTGCGTGTGTGCAAAAGAGATAGATGACATGTGTGTGTGTGAGTGTGTGTGTGTGAGTGTGTGTGTGTGAGTGTGTGTGTGTGAGCAGGAGGGACAGACAATTGATTTATGGGCGAGTGCATATTAATATGGCGTTAAAATATGATGCCAAAAATTTATGTGTGTGAAAAAAAGGGGGGAAAAATGTTGAAACGCCTGCAGCAAACAGCAGCTGGTGGATTCAGTGAGCCACAAGGACAGCACCACAGCTAAATATTATTGCCAGTGGTGCTGCTGCTGCTGCTGCTCGCCCAAAGGAGCATCAGATTTATAGCGTTGAATTTAGCAGTCATGCGATTTATGGGGCCGGGTCGCACATTTGCGTCCCAGCTTGCAAATTGCAGCCAAAAACCACAAAGGACTAACCGAATGTCTTACTCACACATTCTCTCTCTCTCTCTCTCTTTCTCTTTCTCTCTTTTTTTCACAGCAGTCAGTTCGATGAAACCGAACCTGGACAGCTCCAATTGCATCCTAGTCCAAGACGTCAAATCGCAACCGCACGATCTGCGCGGCGGCTCTGGCAAAGGCGGCGACAACAAGGCGCAACCGGGCGGCGCCACCGCATATCCCACGGAGGAATCGATACAGACCAGCACCTCGGATCATGGAAGCAATGGCATCGCCGGCATCGCAGCAACATCGGGCGGCGGCGGCGGCGCCACCGGCATCCAGCAGCAACTGTTGCTGCAGCAGCAGCAGCCGCACGCGATCAATCAACCGCTGACGCCGCTGGACGCCACCAACACCCAGCTGCAGGATCAACTGACCTATGGCGGCGGCGTCGCCTCCGGCGGCGGCGGCATTGGCCACCAGCAGCAGCACAATCTACTGCTGCAGCAGGCCGGCCACCATCATCCGTCGCTGCAGCAGCAGCAGGGCATCGGCCTGAGCGGCGGCCAGTGGCCGCAGGTGGTCGAGCTGAAGGAGTTCAACGAGCTGTACCACGCCAACATACCGGCCTATCAGTTCTGGACGTTGGAGTTCCGCAACAAGCATCCGGCCTTCATACGCTTCAATTTCACGCTGCCCTGGGGCGCACACTTTGCGGTCTATTCCCGCCGGAATGTGGCGCCCTCGGTGACGCAGCACGATTTCGTGGAGTTCATCAAAGGCGGACGACTCGATAACCATTTGCGACATCGTCGCGGCGCCGGCGCCGGAAACGCGACCCAAACGAACAAGGATCAGGGCCTGATTGGTGTCTACGAAGAGGAGCAGCAGCAACATTTGCAACTGCGTCGCCGTCGCAGCAACAGCTACGAAGAGGATCTGGAGGAGGAGCAGGATCAGGACAGCAGCAGCAGCGATGAATCGCCGGCCAATCTCGACTCTGTGGAATATTTCGATTTGGACACGCCACCGGACAACGTTAGGCAACAACAGCTGCCACATGCCACAACAACAACAACCACAGCCACCGCCAGTCAGCTGTCGGCCCATGCTCTGCACAAGCGTTCGGCGGCGGATGCCGGCGGTGGTGCTGGTGGTGGTGTCGGTGGTTTGCCCGCTCTCGATATGGATGCGATGACCGTGAATGTTTCCCTGTTACAATATCTTGACACTGGCCTCTGGTTCATATCCGTTTATAACGATGAGCTTGTCGCCCATTCGGTTTCGCTGCTCGCCGAGGAGGCCGAGGGCGTCAGCACCACCTGCCCCAACGATTGCTCGGGTCGCGGCAGCTGCTATCTGGGCAAATGTGACTGCATCGATGGCTACCAGGGCGTTGATTGTTCCAAGAGTAAGTAACACCTCAACTCTCTGACCAAAGCCCAATCCAATCCAACCCAACTCTCCGCTTTGCCTGCAATTTAAATTAAAAACTTGTGCCAAAGTTGAGCTGTCAACATCACCTGCTTCTGTTTGCCTTGGCACTCCGCTCCAAATCTAAATCCACTCGCCACGTTTGCAATACGACCCTCAGTCAGCTACTCGAGTTCGCACAGTGGAGCGAAAACAATTAAAAAGTTTTTGAATTACTTGAATGTGTTCATTTAATATCATTAAATATCCATAAATTGCTTTATCGATTGTCGCCTGATCGATAAGTTTTTTGATTTATACCAAGGAGTATTGATAATGTTTTCGATAACACTTTTTCATTAATCAGCTGTTTATGTTTTATGCATAATCATAAGCTTAGCTATAACATCAATTTTCTGTTATCGAAGCACATATCGATAACATTTAATCATTGTCACACATTGTAAATAATTTGTGCTTATCGAAAAACTATTTTATTTATTATTATTTTTTATTTATTGCACCACAAAATTTATATACTACTTTATATTATATACTACTTCTGCTAGTTTATCGATAAATCGATAACAAGCTTTTGACATATTTTAATAAATGTAATTGCTTTTTAAATGTTTGCTTTTGAGCACTTCATCTATTTCATTTTAATTAAATTCTGTGCAATTTTTCTATTGAATCTGGTCCCAATGTGTCCTCAAGTATTTTTATTATTTATTTGTAGCGGTGGCTCTGCTTCTCTTTGCCTTTGTCTGACACTTTTCAATACCAATTTTCGTTTTTCTGCTCAGTTTTTTTTTTGCCCTCTCTGTCTGTGTATCAGTCTCTCTCTTTTACACACACGTGCTAGCTATAATTGCCCGTTCAACTTGACTCTTTGCAGGCGTTTGTCCGGTGCTCTGCTCGGCGCATGGCCACTACGGCGGCGGCGTCTGTCACTGCGAGGACGGCTGGAAGGGTGCCGAATGCGACATTCCGGTCGGGGAGTGCGAGGTGCCCAATTGCTCCAGCCACGGACGCTGCATCGAGGGCGAGTGCCACTGCGAGCGCGGCTGGAAAGGACCCTACTGCGATCAACGTAAGTGTCAAGGCGAAGGGTAGCCCCAAAAAAGAACCCCACAAACTTGTATGTGTGTTAGAATGTGTCTATGTGTGTGTTGCTGACTTGGCATAAAAATGCTAAAATTATTTATTTGCCTTGTTTGCAATTTTCGGGACCCAGGCTTTATTATTATTTTTATTTTCTATTTTTTTTTTTTCGTTTTTTTCTTTTATATTTTGGCCATGTTGACACTGCCCCGATAAGGCAGGAGCTGCTAACACTAGTCGGACCATGTCTGCTGGCTAGCAAAAGGGGCGTGTCTCGTTGACGCCAAAATATTTTAGTTATTATGCCGCCCCAGCGTTTAGTTGCTTTGTGTATGTGTGCGAGTGTGTGTGTGCTTGTTGCTCTCTCTGTTTATTTGTTGGCTTTAAGTTACGTGAGAGGCAACTACAAAAAAAAAAAACATTGCATACTTTTGGGCTCGGTCGAAAGCCTCTGCGGCATTTAAAGCACTTGAGTTTTATTTGTGGCCTTAACTGTTTAAATCTTGCAAAAAAAAATAAGAGTTTCAGTTGACACAAAAAAGTGGCCAACAACTGACAAAGTAACAGAAAAAATGTTGAAGAACAAGAAAGAAGAAAAAATAAAAAAAAAAACAATAAAAAAGAAAAAGAACACGAAGTGCATAAAATATGCAACACACACAACACACACACACTTTGGGCTGAAGTTGAAAGCTTGCACATGTGATTGCTTGTTTCCCACTCCAGTCCAATGGGTGTGTGTGTTGTGTGTGTGTCTACTGGACCTTTAGCATACAAAACAAGCGCACAACAAACAAAACAAACAACAACTAAAACAAAAACAACAACAAGGCAAACATAAAACGTATAAAATCGAATTTATATGTCGAAAGCATATTTCACATACAAAACGCTCAACAAGCCAAAGACGAAGAGGCCAAAAACATAAAAAGAACAGAGCCAAATTGAAGAAACAGCAACAGAGGAGCGAAGTAGGGCACAAACAAACAAAACACAAAAAAAAAAAGAAAAGAGTATAAGAAATAACAGGCTATCGTCGAGTTCAACGAAGCGTGAATACACTCGTAAAATAAATTGATCATAAATGATGAGATGATAGTTAGCCAAGGCTTAAATAGAGGTCATAACAGCTGCATATAAAAAATAAACAAGATTTTATTTTCAAATAAATTATTTCTATGATAAATGTTAAAGTGAAGTTTAATTTATTTAAATGCATTTGGCTTGATCTAAATTGCTATCAAGTATTCCTTTTCCAAACTTAAATATTTAATTTTTCTGTTAGTTCTGTTAAATTTACTTAAATACAGTTCATAAAAATATTTCTATGATAAATATATAGATATCGTGAACTTAGTTCAGTATTCATCTTGACAAATTCAATTTATCTTAAAACAAGAAATATACAAATTTTAATATATATAAATCAATGTATATTTAAAAAAAATTAATTTTTTGGTAGCGCATTTTATTCACAAACTAATATTTTGACTGCAGCTGTATATTGATTTATATAGAGTTATATATAGTTATATACATATATACGCCCGACATATAGACAAATCTTGTCACAAATGTTTGCCACCCGTAGTTAGGGCATCAAAAAATAAGCGGGGCATGCCGCACGGCGCAAGAAAAAGTCAAGTGAAGAAGCAGCAGACGACAGCCGAATGACAGAAGAGGAAGCATAGCCAAGCACAGAAAAAAGAGCCAAGTCGAAGAAGAAGAACGAACACAAGAAAAAAAAAACAACAAAATTGCAACAACTGCGCAAAATTACCAAGTTGAACTAAACTGGAATTTCATTTTAATGACCACTTTCGAACGTGTCCAACATACTAATCATGTCATGTGTGTGCACTGTGTGAGTGTGTGTAAGTGTGCAGTATGTGTGCGTGTGTGTGTGTGCGACCTGACCCCGAAATTGGTGTATGCGAAGTGTGCGGGAGGCGACCGGGCTGGCGGCTTGTATCGCCGTCGGTTCGTGACGGGCTTTTGTTTTGCCAAGGTTGTTACGAGGCGCCACCCGCCCCCACCCCCTCTTCCGCCCCACGCACCGCTTCCGCTCTCTTCTTGAGTATCTGTGCACATATTGTATTCTTTTTTATACCCTATTTCCATTGAAAATGGGCATAAAAATAGGGTATATTGCAGCTGTTGAAATGCAAAGAGGCAAAAGGAAGCCCTATTAAGTATACATATACTTGGTTCAAAATTTTTAGATCCGGAATTTTGTTTTTGTAGCCAAAAAAATTCGCAAATAAAATTTCAAGCACACAATCTAAAAATTCAAATGTGAAATCGATAAGTATCGATTAACTGCCTTTCTCAATAGTAATAATCACTTAAATAAATAAAACACTTAAAATTAAAAGAATGTGCTTTAAAACCAACTTGAACACAATATTTTACAATAGAGAAATATGTTTCTTATAAAAATCATGAGATTTATTTGAAGAAAATTAAATTAAAAATTTGCGATTTTTTGTTTTGTGGATTTTAGATAATAAGATCTTTGGTAGGAAAGTATACATAATAGTGATGCTAAAAGAATCGAAATATCGATAATATTTTTTCAATATATTTCCGCATCGATAATGATTTTCAATTCCGATAAAAGAAATCGATCAGCATCACTAGAATTATTTAATAAAAATTAAATATATAATATAAGCCGAAAACGTATGTCTAAATTAATGAATGAAATTTTAGTGTATTGTATGTATAAGAGCGAATATATGTACAGGGTAGCTACTGGTCGAGTATGATTTGTATGTATGTTTGTATATTCGTATTCGTATTCGTATTTGTGTTTGCTATTGTAGATGTATATGTATGTGTGTATGCGATGCGACTAACAACAACACATTTTGTATTCTTCTCTTTCGCCCCAACAAACGGACAACTCCCCATCCTCACCTCCCAACAACAACAACAACAACAACGACGACGCTGCATATGGAATCGTGCAGATGATTGCCTTGATCCATTGTGCTCGGGCCACGGCACCTGCGTGGCCGGTCAGTGCTACTGCAAGGCTGGGTGGCAGGGGGAGGACTGCGGCACAATTGATCAGCAGGTGTATCAGTGCCTGCCCGGCTGCTCGGAGCACGGCACCTACGACTTGGAAACGGGACAATGCGTCTGTGAGCGCCATTGGACGGGACCAGATTGTTCGCAAGGTAAGTGCAGACCCAAACACACACCAACACACGCACACCTCGCACACCTCAACAAATAACCAGAATAACAATTGCACGGTGTTTGTGGTTTGGTGGTTGGGGGTGTTTTGTTTGGGTGTTTATTTGTTGTTTCTCTTTTTTCTTTCTTTTTTTTTTTTTTTTTGGTTATTGCTGTTGTTGTTTTCCGGTGTCGTTCGGAACAACAAGCTGCTTACAAATGATTCCTTAGTTCGAGCATTGAATTCAAATGAGTGGCCAACTGGATGGGCGCTGGTTGAGGGGCGTGGCTATTGTTTGGCAAAATTTAGCCACGTTTTACTATAGCTGCTTGCGAAAGTTGCTGCAGCAGCCCCAAATCAAAGTTTAAAATCAAAGTAAATTCGAGTGGAAAATAGAAATTGTTGAGCTCACATCAAGAAAATGAAATTCGCAAACGAAAACTTGTTATGTACTGAAAAGTGAACAATTGAAATTTTACTGTTTTGTCCAAAAGTCAATATGGCAATGAAATACTATATTCATATAAAATTATGTATATATAGTACAAATTAATGTGAATTTACATTTGCCTTTCTATTTTTGCGATTGTTTGTGTTTAAAATATGAGGTCTATGGGTCCGAAAGCTTTACATGTCTAAAATGTTGTCAATTTTAGCATAATTTATGACAAAAGATTTGACCCACTCAGAACATGTAAAATGTTGTTTTTTATACTATCTTTGGCCAGCAAAATCGATTAAAAATGGAAACTCGCAATTTTAAATTTTGAAAAAAATTTTTTTTCGAAAATTACTAAGGGGAGTATACATGCTTCTTCGACAAAAAAATCAAAAAATTTTGATTTTCAAAAATTAATATATTTTGAATGTAGAATCAATCTATATGACAAATAATGACCAAAATGCCATCATACATGAAAATCGGTTCAGTTTTGATGAAGTTTTGGGAGTTTGAAATGTGAGAGCTAAGAATCTAAAAGACTTACATGTCCAAATTTTTCTCAATTTTGGAATGATTTTTGACAAAAAATTTGACCTCCTCAGAATCATGTTAAATGTTGTTTTTTATACTATTTGTGGCCAGCAAAATCGATAAAGAATGGAAACTCGCAAGTTTAAATGTTGAAAAACATTTATTTTTCGGGGGAATACATGCTTTTTTGACAAAAAAAATAAAAAAAATGTTGTTTTCAAAATGTATAGATTTTGAATGTAGAATCATTCTTAATGAAAAATTACGACCAGAATGCCATCAAACATGAAAATCGATTTAGTTTTAGTGAGTGAGAATTAAAAGGATTACAAATATTTATAGGAATTACAAAAACTTAGATATTATAGTTATATATAAGTATTTAAGGCTTTCATTTCCGAAACAAGCCATTTGCATAGGACATATGTATATGTATAATATGCCATATAAATCTGTAGTAATATCATATCATCTAGTGCCAAAGTCCCATAGCGAATACCTTTCCGCTGCGCCAGATCCTGTCAGCTCAATCAAATGAGCAGTTTGGCAGAGTTTATGGTACAGGACGCAGGACTCCCCGCGGAGGGCGTGGCGTTGCGGGGCTGTATATATGAGTCATAAAAGCGGATGGCAACTAATGCAGTTATTATATAGGGGCATGAGGCATTGCGTATGCTTACACATAATGATGGTTTATCGCATGGACCGAATCCAAATTAGATGATGGCCATAAAGCCGAGCCTTCAATTAGGCCCCCAAAGCCAAACGGGCCAACAGGCCAAAAGCTAACAACAACAGCAACAAATTTACCGATTACCACAAAGGCAACTACAACAACAACTTGAAAGAAAAAACAACAAAAATACGAAAAAAATGATACACAAAAAAAACTTAACTTGACCGAAATTTAAATACTCTTACATGCATAGAAAAGATATAATAGATAATATTCTGAAATATTCCATATATATTTATTATATACTATATATACTATATATTAAATTATGGCTATGGGCATTAAGTGTTTGTAAATCAATATATATACCAGAAACGGGAAATTTCATGAAGATAGCCTTAAAACAAACTGGACTTTGTGACTATATTGAAAAGCCCTTTGGAAGGGTATTCCAGAAGAAAACTGTCAGCCCAATAAAACATGCAGCTTACGATGAAATCACTCGCAATCTGAGGGGAGGCTCTTCCCTGGAACGGGAAAAACAAAGAGCAGCAGTTGTGGAGGGTCGGGGGAGGTGTGCGGGCATTGGCAAAGGGCAAAAGGACTCGTCTGTGGGCACGCACGCCTAATTTGCTTAACTTTTTAGCACCGACAGGCGACAACCCATCCCCCAACCCCCATCCGCCCCCTCTGGGTGTGTGGGGGGTGTGGGCGTAATGAAGCAGAGCTTCATAAAAATTCATTATTTATTTAATACGCAGGTTTCGCTGCTGTTCGCCTGGGCAAATAAAATAAATTTACGCCTGCGACGCACACAGAACAAAAGTCAACCGTGTCAGAAGGGGGGACGGGTGGGGTTCGAGTCTGAGTCGGGGGTGTCGCTTGTTGCCACGTAAATGTTACATTTATAATGTTGTTTTTACGGTTCGCTCGCTGGGGCCACATTTTACAGCAATAAGCCGCAAGCTGGCAACGAGTGCCAAAAATGCGACGAGTAGCGAGTAAAAATTGCACTCCTTGTTTTTTGCTTGGCCAGCAATTTAATGAATTTAAACGCACATATGTACAAATATCAGAAAACCCGAATCCCATTTAATTTTATTTATTTATATATGTATTTATTCCAATTTTCTCTCTCTCTCTGTCTAACAGCTGTCTGCAGCTTGGATTGTGGCCGCAACGGCGTTTGCGAGTCGGGCAAGTGCCGCTGCAACATCGGCTGGACGGGCAACCTCTGCGATCAGCTACCCTGCGATGCCCGCTGCTCGGAGCACGGCCAGTGCAAGAACGGCACCTGCGTCTGCTCCCAGGGCTGGAATGGAAGACACTGCACGCTGCGTGAGTACCAAAAAAACTAGTTCTTTAAACAAAACTTTCAACTTCTTCTTTCGAAACTAAAGATTTCAATTTTAGTTGCTTCAAATTACAAATTAATATCCTTGATTGAGCTTCCCATCTTTCCCAACATTTTTCAACTTTAACATCCTTCTCAACATTTTTAAATTCCTCCATGTGCATTTTTTAATGCAACTCTTTATAATTTTCATCAATTTTTCGAAAACAAAAAATATAATATTTGATATATTATTATTAAAAGCATTATTTGAAGGCTAGGATATAATTATAAGAAATCATCCAAATTTTTTTTATTTATTTACATCAGCCTGGAATTGAAATTATTTATAATTTAAAGCTTTACACGTATAATTTTAAAATATATAGAAGAATATTGTTTGTTTAGAGCAATACATTTAAAACGCTTTCCAAAGTGTTTTGTTAGCATTTTCAATCAAATTGTTGTGTGAGAACAATGCCATTTGTTGTGTGACCAGATGTTGAGCAGTTAAATATCGTATATTGTTTATATATATATAGAAATCTAGTTTATTTCGGAATTGTTTGGAAAACCCACGAGAACTGACCAAAGACAGCTTGCGAGCAGTGTTTGCCTTGACCTCAGCGACAATTGCGATTGCAGTTGCAATTGTTGCTGTTGCTGCTGTTGTTGCTGTTGTTGTTGTTGTTATTAATGTTGTTGCCGTTGCAATCTGCTGTTGCTGGCGAACATTTACAACAGACGCACAATCGATTAGCGATGCGCCAATACGAAAAACCCGAGCAACCGCAGCTGACACTCCACATTTCACATTGAGCTGCAGCAACAATGAGAACCACAGCAGCAGCAGCAACAATAGTCACAACAGCAACAAGCAACAGCAGCAGCAACTGCAACCGCAGCAACAACAGCAACAACAACAGCAACAACTTTGTCGCGTCATGTCGCAACGCGCCAAGCCAACCAAAAACATTGCGACGTTGCAGTCGCTATCTTTTCGCCTCATCCCGCCCACCAACCCCCCTACCCCACCCCACTGACAACGCTGCTGATATTGGCTGTGTTCAAATATTTTGCAGCAGTTGCAAGCAAGTCAAAGCTGCAACTGTTGTTGTTGTTCTTGCTGTTGTTGTCATGCTTTTTATCAATATTTTTTGTGCACTTGCGCCAAAGTATTTTGTACATGTTTACGCCATTTGGCCGAGCACTGAAAACTGTCTCCCGTCCGGCGCCCAACGTGCCCTCAGCGAGGTGCTTGCTGCTGTTGCTGGCGGGTGTTGGTGGCGGCTGTTGGTGGGGGGCACCCTTCACGCTCTGAGCTTGACAGTTTCGATGCCATGACTTAACCAAGCAGCTGAACATTTTTGCGCATTTTTCTTATTTTCTTATTTTTTTTCATATATTTTTGGGACTTTTTTTTTTTTGTGGGCCGAGTTTATTTTGCCAACTGTCAATTGAAGTGGCCCGCATTGGGCATTGCCATAGGTAGCCGCTTAAGGGGGCGGTGAGGGGGGTGTGAGGCAGCACTTTGGCAGCAGTGCAGCATGATAAGTAGCTATCGATTGACAGTGATTAAAACTTTAAAAACAAACAGTCATGTTACAAAAACATTTGCTGTGGATAGAAACCAAGTCGGCGAGAGTGTGCAGTCGTAGTAGTAGTAGTGTGTGTGTGTGTGTGTGTGTGTGGCGGCCCCCTGGCGACGACGACGGTGACGGTTCAGGCATGCATGTAATGGCATTACACATAGTCCTGCCTCACAGGGGAGGGGTGTGTGGTGGGGTGTTATACGTATGTTCCCTGTCGGCAGCTATCTCGCTTACACACACACACACACACACTCTCACGCTGTGTGTGTGTGTGTGTATTACATTTCGTTGACGTGTGCAAAACCAATAAAACTTCCGACGTCATTTCACTCAGGCCCAGGCAAAAGACACTTACACACACACACACACACACACACTATATATAGTTCCCCACCTTTCAAATCGCCATGTCGAACGGCATTCGCCATTCCCAGTGGGAACTTGGTCTGACAACATACGGCCAAAAACGTTTTGAATCGATTCAAGTGTTGCAGCAACGTTCCAAACTCTGTTGGGCTTTCGGTAGGGGAAGGGGATGGGGGGAAGGGGGGTCGCTGGAGTGGTAGCTTAGACGTGCGAGTCACGCTTGCACAAGCACAAAGTGCCACCCAATATCCTGGCACACACACACACACACACACATTAACTAATACATGCATGTCTGCTTGTATTTTTAGAAAGTACTTAACGACTTTGCAGTCTGTCTCGCTCTGCCACACTCGCCCCCTCACTCTATCTCTATCTCTCTCTCTCTCTCATACGCGACACACACAATGCGGTAAAGTTTATTGAATTTGAACAGAGATTTGTAACAAATTACACGACTGCAATCCTGAAATCTAGATACATTTTTATGTCTCTCAATCTTCACGTGCCTTCACAGCCCACCCATCGCAATCTCCATATAAGTATATATATAAATATATATCTGTTTCTTCTGTTTCTCTGGCTTTAGCTTAGCTAGTAGGTGACATCTAATGTGTGCCAAATTTCCAAATAGTCCTCGACATTTTATGCCGCACTTACGTTTAGTTATGCCGCATTTTCTTAACGTTTCAGTTCTTTAGCCTTGTTTTTGTTTTTCTTCTTTTTTTGTCGGCGCCGAGATTTTATCAGGCCTTAAAATTTAAAAAATAAAAATTCTATGCTATTGTCATATTTTTTGTGAAAGATTTATGTCACGCGATTAGAGCTATAAAAAGAAGAAATGTTTAATCATTAAACTTTAATGCACATCATGTGGATTTGCCAAGGCATTAAGCATGTTTTGAGAGAAGTTCCACAAATGGTTTAAATATAGTTTTTTTAGATAAACAATATGATGCATAATAAATTTAGACTCTTTCGCATATGGAACAGCCAAGTTACTTGAGTTTGTTAGGATTGCAATGTTGGAATTTTGGAATATTTAATTTTTATGTTTTTAATAGTTAAATAACAAACTCTATCCAAAGTTTCAGATAAATAGTATGTTAAACAGCCGAGTTACTTGAGGTTGGTTAGGGTTACCAAGTAAGAATTTTGAAAAATTTGATATTAATGTTTTCAAAAGTTAAACAAGAAACGCTATCCAAACTTTCAAGTGAATAGTACTTGAAGCAGCCGAGTTACTTGAGATTGATCAGGGTTAAATTATCCTGCTTAGTTACCTGATATTAGTTAGGATCGTTAGTTAAAATTGCAGGAATTTCAGAATTTAGTTGCTCTTTCGTTTGACAAACAAGCTCTTTTATCTAAAGTTCTGCCGTCGTCGAGTTTTTTTTTTTTTTGTAGATAAGTAGAAAATCAAGCCAATTTCTGGGTGCAGAGTAAAATAGCTTAACGACTGCTTAGCTTAAGCTTTAACTTATCTAAAGGAGTCCCGTTACTTGAGGCTAAGATAAGTTTTGTTAATGGTATTTGCTTTGGCAGTGCAGTGGATGCTCGAGTTTCGTGTTGGCTGAAACTATGCAACTTTTTGACAGATTTCTGCATGTGCCAAACTTAGCATAATACCTATACACACACAGACACACACACGCACACACACAGGCACACACACTCGCACACTTGCCTGCGAGATCTCATGTAAATTGTTTGGGCAAAGGCAGCGTCAGCAGACATCGTTCAAATATTGGCAGCAACACTTGACGTTATTGCCAATATGTGTAGTGTACAAGCACACACACACACACACACACACACACACACACACACAGACTGTGTGTGTGTGAGTCGTAAACAGGAAGGCAGTTACGACAAGGAAGTCATTTTATGCGCCGCAAACTTTTTAACATACCGGAAGTTGAGTTAGCGTCGAGGTTACCCATTTTGCAAATGACACATGTCAAGTGACATTAACTTTGCGTCAAATGCTCAAATGCTGCCATGTCATTGTTGTTGTTGTTCTTCTTTATGTTGTTGTTGTTGGTGCTGTCGTGGTACAAACAAATAAACCCCATACAGAACCCCAAGCCCGATCCCAACCCCCAACAACCAAAGGGCCCCATCAACGTTGGCATCTATCGTTACGTTTCGTTTGCTTTTTATGTTTACTGTTTTGTAGATTTCTCCACATTTCGTTTATGATGTTGTGGATGTGCGTGCGAAGGGCACTTTGGAGCACTAAGCCCCAAACCCCCACGTCCATACCATCATCACAAGAAACAGAGTGCCTGGCTTCGACCCACTTGAACGCGCTGTGAAGAGCAAACATTAACATTATTTTTATATATTAATACTCTTAACTCGTACAAAATAAGGAATAACATCAACAGTAACAACAACAAAATGTCAATGTCGATGCGTTTAACGTGTACAAACTACTCGACGGTACTTGAATGTCATCATTCAATTTTAATCGGTTCTCCACAAGCATGTGAGAATCGCAAAGAACAGCGCTGAGAGAAGGCAACCCTTCTACTCGTTACTTTCGTTAATAAAATTAGTCCTCAATTCGCTGTTGTAAGATTTTGATTAATTCATTGCATTCCCTGAATACCCGTTTTCTTAACATACACTACTATTCCCCACTCGTTTCTTTGAAGTTTCTCTCGTTATTGCTGTCGTTGGTATTCAACTGTTCTCGTTAGTTTAATTTGTAGTCTTTGCTACTTATGTAAAGCAGTTAATTATTTTGTATACTCGCTAATAAGCAATCCGCGATAAAATTAATTTGAATCTCTTGTATTCGCTGATAGAATTATTTATTCACTTTTTACTCGCTAGTCTGCTGTCTGTAATTGGTTAGCTTTTATACTCGTAATTTTTATGTTTAAAAAAAATTCTTACTCGTTACAGATATTTTACTGATATTGTCTGCTCCTACTCGTTAGTAAACAATTTCAATTTTTTCTCTATAAATATTTTACTTGTTACTTTTATTTGTACTCGCTACAATTTGTTATTTTACTTATGTTTTATTTCGTGTTCTCTCTATTTTTCTTCTCTCAGCTGGTTGCGAGAACGGCTGCTCTCGTCACGGTCAGTGCACACTGGAGAATGGCGAATATCGTTGCGATTGTATTGAGGGCTGGGCTGGCAGCGACTGTTCCATTGCCCTGGAAATGAACTGCAAGGATAACATTGACAACGATGGCGGTAAGTAGAGAACGAGACGAGACGAGATGAAAATCGAGATGCGAATGCGAAACAACATCTCCATATATCGACAGATGGCATGACGGACTGTTCGGATAGCGAGTGCTGCTCGCATCCAGCCTGCTCGGAGCACATCATGTGCCTCTCGTCCAACGATCCGGTTGAGGTGCTGCTCCGCAAGCAGCCGCCCTCGGTGACGGCCTCCTTTTATCAGCGGGTCAAGTTCCTGATCGAGGAGAACTCGGTGCAGTCATATGCCCATATGGATGAGTACAGCGAAAAGTAAGTACAATGCCAATTTTTTAATTAGTCGTTAAATGTCAGGGGCCCTCTCATAGGACCCTTTATATGCTATATATGCTGTATAACTTCCTAGTGCGCAGTTTAGGTCTACAGAGAATGCAATTGCCCTAGGGCAACAAAAAAAAAAAAAAAACTAAAATAAATAAATAACAAACGAATGGATGAGGATTTATATTAAGCAATTATTTAGTATTTAATTTACGAATTATCGATTTATCGAGTTTTTAAGTTACGTTTTTGGTTACGATTTACGATTTTCGATTTTTCGTTATCGATTAGCAATTGTTGATTGTCTTGATTTCCGAGACATTGGAATAAGAAGATGAAAATTAAGAAGAATGTGTATAAAGCGTATTAAATATTATATACTCTATGCTCGTATACATAAATGTACCTGTAAATCAAACTATATTTATAAATATATCTTAATAACTGTACATTCATGTATGCACCACAGAGAAGAGTTTCAGTTCAGTTTCAGATCCTGAATCTGTTTCCGATTTTCATTTAGCCGTTATATATCGCTGCCTAATCTTGCGTTTTGTGGTACTGCATCAACGAAGAGAAAAAGCTCAAATTTTCTAATTTATGATTTTTCAAAACTATATATAAATATATATGTATATATGCTCTACGATATATACATATTTATTTATTTATACATATATATAAATATATATATATATAAAAACAACAAAAATATCTAGCTATATATTTGATTTTTATTTATGCTTTTACAAAAGTTATTTAATCCTCTACAAATAAAAATTGTTATTGAAACTTGTTTACATATGTTTTCAAACTTCAACTGAACACATTCAAGTAGTCTCAACAAATCGAATCAAATTCAATTAAAAAAAAATATACCAAAAAAAATTAAAAAGCAAAAAAAAATTCAAAATACCCGCAATCACATTCCCACAATCCCTTACGCCTCTCTCCCCTCAATGAGTCTATCATTTATGCGTTGGACGTGCTACAAACTAACCTCAAAATATTTGAAAAAAAAAAACCAAAAATATAAGAGAACAGAAAGAAACAAAATGTTGAATTAACGTTTACGTTTTCGTGTCATTCTTCTTGTGCTTTAGTTTTATTCTTTTCTCCTTTTGCGTTTTTCTAAGTTTATAGCCTAAAAAATACCAATTTGGAAAGAAAATACTAAATGTCGCCTAGTGCGCCAACTTTTCTCTTAGTTTGAGCTTTTTCTTTTCTTGCCTGCCTCAAAAGTAAAGATACTTAAAAAAACAAAAAAAAAAAATGAAAAGAAGTTATGCTACAAAAGCGCAAAAGTTTTCAATAATTTATAAATTTAGTATTTTTTATAGCTGTTCATTTTCAATTTCATTTTAAGCTCTTCATTTTCCATTTTTTCGAACTCTACGTTTTGTCTATTACAATATGAATGGTTCATCCAATAAAAAAAAACTGTTTCAAAGAAATCCAAAGCGAAAATAATGATAGCACTTCATTGAGTATGTGTGTTGTCTAGTGTTTTACCTCCTTGTGTTCGTCTAACCCCTAAAAAAAAAACAACGAAATACTATATGACAATTAAATACTAAAAATACCTACGTTTTTTCTGAAAAGTGCAACAATCATCAGAAGAGATACGATGATGTTACATACAATATATTTAGGTGTCAGCCTTTCCATTTACATATATATAAAGAGAGCTGAACTAAACCTGTTCTAGAAATATATATTCTTGATTTACCAGTTTAAGTTGAGTTCTTTCTTTTGCTCTTCTATTTGGTTCGCTGGTGCACATTTTGAGGTTATCTAAAAATAATCTCACAATGTGTTCAGAACTTAAAGTGAACTGTTTCTTTTCAGTTCATTTATTAAGTATTCTATAGTTCTTAATTAAGTAGTATAATACTATCTGCTCACAGAAATGCGAGTAAATTTACATTTAATTTGCTTTGATTTTTCTTTCATTTTGTTTTCAAACTATGATAAAGAAAATATTAGATGCAAAAAACCAGAACGAAGCAATTTGCCACGGTCAAATAGTTGAAAGTGTACTTTTTTGTTGTTGTTTTTTCGTTTTATGTGATTGTGATATATCATTTATTAAGGGAAAGAACACAGAATTCCGAACACAAAAGGAAAAGCTCATAAAAAAAACTCTTAATGAAATAACGTAAGCAAAACAAGGACTTAAAACTATTTTCTATAGAAGCAAAAAAAAAAAAAAATAATAATAAATAAAAACAAAACTACTACTAAATAGAGAAATTTAACTTGTGTGTATCGACTTTTCATTTTCAATTAACTTTTCCTCAGTTTTTGTAACTGTGTGTGTCTAAAGCGAATTTTCTTTTCTTATTACAAGTATATTTTATGATTTGTAAGTACTATAAATATACGATATCCTAAGTTGAACATTTAACCAACTAACAATACTAAAAACAAAACGAATCGCTGAAAAAGAAACCCAAGCAAAAGAAACCCAATAAGAAGCCTGACGCCTGCTGATGTTCACCCTAAGTATTTCAACGAATCACATCTTCAAAAAAAAAAATATATATATATATATATATATCAGCTAGAACCAGATAATACCAATTTAAGTGTGTTTGTCAAATGTGTTTTATGATTTCATTTTAAACGTGTGATGTTTAATGTAATTTTGATTTTGGTTTAACAATTGCTTTAGTTTTGAAGCTAAGAAAGTTTTCTAGGTATGCCTCATATATCGCTAAGCGATTCTTACAAAAAACAAAAAAAAAAAGTATATTTAAAAAAAACCTCAACTCTGATTCAATTCGTTAACGAAAAGCATTTTTGTCTTTTAATTTCTTTTTTATTGTCCTGTCAATTAATTGTGTACTGTCCTACTCTGTTGCTGTGGCTCGATACCTTCATGTTGTGTGCTAAACTAAAATCCAAATCGAATTTCAACACAAATCAATTGCATTTCCTTTGCAATCAACCTAAAAAAAACAAAAAAATTTAAAAAATATTAAAAAAAATACAACGTTTCAACTCGTGAACTCGTAGTCTCTTCTGGAGCTCGTTCACACCTTGGTAAGTCGAAAAAAACAACACAAAAAAGATACAAAAAAAAAACAAACTTGAAAGGAAACACAGGCGTAAAAAAAATACCAATACAACTTTTTGTAATTTTTGGCCTAGGCCTAATAGGCGCTAAACCTTAGTTTCGTTTTTCAGTTTTACATTCAACCTCATATAACTGCATCGATTTTTTCTGTTCTTATTCCATATAAGCATTATGCATCTCAAAACTTCCAGTATACAAGAAATTTTTCTTTATTACTTTTTACCATCCATTTAAAAATCTCAATCATACAACATTTTTGTTATATTAAAAAAAAATTTTCAAACGGTCGGTTTATTCGAACTCTACAATAACAGCAGCGGATGCATAAGAAGTATGCTACAAAAAATACTAACAAAAATATTAAATACAAATAAAAGTATTTTAAATTCTTGTATTTCTGTTTTTAACTCCATTTTACCAGTCCGACTAATAGAAATTTGCAATTTATTAGCCGACACCTAGAAAAAAATATTAAAAAAATAAATAAAATGTTTTAATTGCTTTTTATATTGCTGAAAATAAAACACTATTGACTTTTGCATTTCTGCTGTAATTGCTACTCGAGACGCTCCGCTCCGCTCCGCAATGGCCCACACCTCTCCCCCCCATGCCCAGCATTATGCAGTATTGTTTTTTATACACATACAATTTTTTACTATTTTCATTTTTGACTTTATAATAATTACCCAAGCATTTGACGCATTTCAAACCATCCAAAAGTCAACAATTCATTCATGTAAATAAAATAAATCCCAATAAAATTAAATATGGCAGAAAAAATACAACAAAAAAAGAAACCAATGCCTAAAAAATGCAAGGAAAAAATAAAAGGAACTTTATTCCTGTACTGTTTTTTATTTTACACGTATTTTCACAATTTGCATCTCATGAAATATTTTTTTTGTTGTATATCATTTAAACAAAAATGATGAAATTTAAAGGCATATTTTAAAGGGCCATGCAAAAAGTAATTTATATAAAAAGAGAAAAAATACAGAAAAAACGCATCTGCAAGAACAGAAAATTATATTATGAAAATAATCAAATTATATATTTGTATTTGTATTCGTATTTGTATGTGTTATGTGTACGTGTCTATGTGTATTTAGTTGGTAATTCATTTCTGTTTTTCCCCTATTATGATTAACAAATATTAACACGCATACTAACATGTAAGCCAAACAAACCCAACAACAACAACAGCTACATAAACACACAAAAACGAAAAACTTTCAAATGTCATTCGATTCATTTATCAATTGTCGTATATAATTTTGATTATTTTTAAAATAGTTTTAGCATGAGCATACATTTCAAATGGAAAACAGTCGTGTATACAATTTTTGTGTTTTCTTTAATTTAAATATCAGTCACTCGCTCGCTACACAAAATACTCGTTACATTCTCCAACCAATCTATCTAACTCTCTCTCTATCTCTCTATATATATCTATCTATCTCGCTCTTGTCACTCGATACCACAACAACAAAAAAGTTCACCTTTAAACTAAGCGAATTTCTAACTCATTCCACCAAATCCAAGTTTTAATGTTCGGTTTTTAAGTTTTAGGCTTTTCATTTTTCATCATCGTACCAAGTTTTTGCCACATCTTTTACCCTTTTCTCTCTTTCTTTCTATCTATCTATCTCTCTCTCTCTCTCTGTACTCTAAATAACTCTAAGTTTTTTCATTTACATGTTTTGTTTTGATCAAAGCTTTTTATAAATAAAAACTCATCTAATCTATAGAGAAACCATTTTTAGTTCATAAACCGAATTTTGATTTTTGTCTTTTGAGTATTTTAATAAAAAAAAAAGACGAAAGAAAAATTACAACAAATTAGTGAGCAAGTCAAGACTTGCCCAATAACAACAACAAATAGGTCTTCAGTATTATTGTGAAATGCCTAAGCAGCTACTTATATATATCTTTATCTCTACTTGTACCTGAAGAAGAAAAAAAGAAAGACAAATAAAATAAAAATTACCGAAATCAACTAATATAAAACAAAATATAAAAAAACTATATATCCTTATATGTTGAATTCCCCTACCAAAAAAAGATAAACAAATATAAAATGAATAAAAAAAAGAATGTATACCCCCAAAAATCCTTCCCCAACGTTATCCTAAATGTCCTAATTGTCTGCGTCTAAGCCATTTGTTTATATGTTTTCCAAATACAACAAACAAAGTATCACACACACACACACATACACACACACACCCATCCACACACACTTACACACATAACGCTCTATTAAAGTGCATCCCAAAAAAGATGCTTATTAAATAAAGAAAGAAAAAAAAACAAAATGAAAAGAAAAAACCTAAAAAAAAACACGAAAATTTTTCCAACAATTCAGAATGCAAATTTTTTCACAAACTTTTTTCTTCTGTTACTCAAATTTTCTCTAATTAAATATTTAATGAATTTTCTGTTATTTTTTTCCATAAATTTTTTCGCGTTTGATTTTAATTATGTATAAAAAAAATGTGATATTTTTCCACGGTGCGAAGGTAAATAATATATCTGATATACGTGTCGGGGCTGAACAGAGTTTTTTGAACTCAGTTTAAGCTCAATTTTCACCCACTAATTAGTGCAGTAATTAACTTATTGACTTATGACATAAAAAAATATATATATAGTAATAGGTTATAAAAAAAAAGTTGAAACTCGGCTTGCCGAAGTTTTAATAGGTGATTTTCTATTAATTCAAATGTCCGTTTAATCATTGTTTTAAGTGTACTTTTGTGAGGGAGCAAAAATAACAATTTGATTGATTTTTACTTATTTATCAAAAGATATTTAGAATTTATTATAATAAGCTAAGGATGTTATTTAAAAGTAAACAAGCTTTTAAATAGACTTTAAAATTTAATTTATTTAGATAAAAAAATTCATTTGCTGGGGTATATTTAATATCTAATATGCCCCTTTATTAATATAATTCTTGCTTATAAATTAATAATGCAATTAATTTGATAAAACCTTTACGAATATTTGGACTTTGTAGTCTTTTTACATATCCACTTGTAATTTTTGATGCCATATTTATTTATTACAGCTAAGGCTCTCCTTGCGTTCTCCCTTTGCCTCGTGTCTTCCCATTTTTCTTGTGGGCCTTTCTGCAGTTTTGAAGTCTTTTGAAAAGCCTGCATGCGCCCTTATCTATTTATCTAGATATCTATCTTTAGCGCTAAAAGTTGGGTTTGGTTTTTGAGGGGGGATTGTAGTTCCTGGCCATAATCGCTGGCAACTCTGCTCCCTGCCAGCTGCAGTATCCTGCTCCAGTCGCTCCGGCTCCAGCTCCAGCTCCGGCTCCGGCTACGGAGTTGAGGTTCTTTTGGGCATGACTGCAGGCACCGCAACGCAATTATAAGGTAGTCCATGGAATATCTGGAGTGTCATCCACCGTGCTGGATGCCATGGAAACTGGGTGACATTGTTATTATTCTTGTTATTGTTGTCGCTAGCCGATAAAACGCCAGCCAAGTAAATGCGATACCGGCCTCTGTCTTGGTTGGCCTAGGATCAGAGAGGGGGGAAAGGGGGTTCCTTGGGCGTTGATGTCCCACGAACGACGCCTTGTCAACGTCTTTGGCTGGTTTGGCTTTTGTCTGCCTTTTACCTCGTTGCCTTTGTGCTGCTCAAGTGGCACCGTTATGTGGAGCAGTGCCCAAAGGGGGGCAGTTAGTGGGTGATAGCGACAGGGGGGTGGGGTAGGGGTAGGGGAGGCTGGAGTTTGGTTGCTAACAAGGAACAATGGCAACGGCGGCACATTGAAAAGTTTTTGCTACTTGCAGCGGGGCAAATGCAAAAATTGTTAACAATAGAAAATAATACAACGAAGCAGCAGCAGACGCAAAAAAAAATACAACAAGAAACAAGTGAGCAGAAGAAGAAGAAGAACAGCAGCAGCAACAACAACAACAATATAAAGCTGACTAAAAATTAAACAATAAACAATGGCGGGGCGACTATAGATTACTTCCTGTTTTGGCTTCCATTTTGGCTTGACTTTCTTTTTTCTTTTTTTGTTGTGTTATTCTCTCTCCCCACACTTCCTGACAGCGGGGGGCAACGAGGGGTGAGGGGGTCACGACTGCCGCGTCTGCCTTGGCCCTTTTGTTGCTGGCTTATGTTGTTGTTGTTTGAAAGTTGCTGAAGAAAGCCATAAGGAAGCGTCGCCAGCAGCCGCCAGGCAGCGACTGTCTTGTCCTGGCAAACGGAGCTCCTGCTCCTCTCTCCCCCTCTACCCCCTCCGCTGGCAGCTCACCCGTTTTGGATTAGGTGTGGTTAGTTTACCCGCTAAGTGGTTTCTGCCAAGCAGCTAATGTAAGACTCTCTCTCTCTCTCTCTTTCTCTCGCTCTTTCTCTGATTCACGTATTTGTCTCTTCAGTTTTTGTTTTTTGTTTTTTGACTGGTGTCCTTGGCAGTCAGATTTTGCAGGGCTAAGCTCTCAGCTCTTGTCCTTTGTTTTTAGACATAAACTGATTAAGCGCCCTCCCTCATCAGCAAGTGGACAGGCCCAGAGGCAAATGTGATGACAGTTGCCAGTCTGTTGGCAGGGGAAAAACAAAAAACAGCAAATGCAAAAAATTCTGCCATTTTTTTCATTGAATTTCATAAAGTCCGATAAATCCTGAAGAAGGTAGACTGCAGGAAAGTTGTCGGAACTGATTTGCATTATGATCATTTTTGAAGAATGTATAAAGAGGGGACCATATAAGAGAGAGTCAGAGAGTACATTCATAATAAATAGGGAAAGAATTCGAGATAAAAGAGAGAATAAGAGTTTCACAAAAATGATCTTAAGATAGGAGAAAACAGTTAAAGTTTCTGGTAAGAGAGTGAGAAACATGAAAGATCACTTTTTTGTGAGGGTTCCTTTTGAATTAACTCACGTTGAGTCTCTTCCCTCTTTGAGAGAGATTGAAGCTCATGTTGATTGCATCTAACTTCCACTATTTATCTCAAGATCACTCTCTTTATCTTCCCTTTAGTGTATATCTTTTTCTATTTTCTAACCATTTTACTTGTAATTTCTTCCTCTACATTTTTGGCTCTCTCTCTCTCCCTCTCTCTCTCTCTCCCTCTCTTCTCTTCTCTCTTCTTTTACTTTGGTCATATCTCTGTCTTCCGTTGAAGACTCAATGACTTTCTTCTTTTCTCTTTCTATAAATTCACAGCTTCTCTCTCTCTCTCTCTCTCTCTCTCTCTCTGTTTTTCTTTCTCTCTCTCTCTCTTCAAATTGTCTTTATCTACCATTTTTACTCGCTTTTCCTTTTCTGAACTCTTCATTTCTGTCTCTCTGGCGCTTTCTTCATCTCGAGCAAACAAATTTATCTGTGCTCCGATATCACCTTGTATACATATATATATATATGTATATATATAATTATCGTGTGCAAATTCAGCTGTACGTGTTTTATATAAATTAAAAACTTGCCATTCCGAATGTTTTCATAGTAATTTTCGCGCGTCCATTGTTGTTATCAACGTGGCCACATTCCCGGCAATTGAGACCCCGCTCTTCTCTCTTTCTCTCTCTCTCTCTCTCTCCCTCTCTCTTTATCCTTATCTTCTTCTTCTTTGTTGTCGTTAATGTCTGGAATCGCCGTTGACGTTGCCAGTGTGAAGAAAAAAGCACAAAAATTACAGCGTACAAGTTGCACATAAACCAAAATTAATACCCGTATAAGTTACACACACACACACACACGAACTATTTATGTGTGTGTATGTGTGTGTGTGTGAGTGCAAGCGAGAAAGGACCAGTTGGCAGACAGGACGCCTGAAAAACTCAAAAGTTGAGGTTAGGGCGAAACAGCAGGAGTTCTTGGCCTTAAATAGCCTGGACCCGGACCCGGACTCGAACCCGGACTCGAACCCGGACTCGAACCCAGGCCAACGGTAAAACGGATATATATATCTATATATATAAGTGTGTATGTATAGGCGGCCAATAGAAATGGAAACAAACTGAACGAAAAGTAAAAATGGAAAGACAAAAACCAAAACAAAAACAAAAAGGCGAAATGGCAGCCAAAGCCAAAGAGAAATTCGCGGAATTTTGTGCTGCAGTCGCATAAAAAGCGATGAAAAAAAAGAAAGCCAACAAAAAAAACAACCAAAACGAAAAACGCAGCTAGCGAAAAAATGTCGACAGGCCAAAAAGGAAAGGCACTGGCCCACAGGCAGAGAGAGACAGAGAGAAAGAGAGAGGGAGAGAGAGAGTCAGAGAGAGTGGGTTCGAACAGTGCAGCAGGCAGGGTTTACCGTGGTGCAAAAAACTGTTGTCAGTTCGCTGTTTGGCCATAGTTATGGGCTGTGTGTGTGTGTGTGTGCGCGCACTCAATATAATTTAATATTTTTCGATAGCAACAGCAGCTGAAAGTAATTACTTTCATATGAGATTAGATATATTTATGTGCGCCCAGCTTATGACCATAACCTAAAACAGCCACGCCCCCTTTAACGCCCTAGCCGGCATTTTTGCAACGCGTCCAGGCGTCCCCACTAATTCTCAACATCAGCCAACATTTTTAATGTCGCTTATTTCATATATATTTTTTTACCTTTTGGTTTGTTTTTTAGTTGAACATTTTTCGGGCGTGCGAGGATCGTCCTGTGAGGCAGGGTCCAAAACTTTTAGTTGGCTTCGGCATTCTGTTTTTGTTGTTGTTGTTCCTTTGAAGGGTTAAAATTGGGTGGAAAACAAACAAGATTGAGACGGCTGTTACCGACTGCGCAATACTCGTTCAGTCGTAATTATTTTGGGTATTTTGGAAAAAATATTAATTTGACTTCATATTTAGAGGAGTTTATATATTTAATCTAAATATATTTAGATTGGCCCTGATGGGAAATCAGAAATCTGTGTGTTTCACTTCGTGATAGAGTATTAAACTTTTCAATAAATATGCTTTCATTCTCAAACTTCGATCACACATAAGCTGCTTACAACCCAATATACCCTTCGCCACTCGCTAAACAGTGCAACAAAATAAAAAGGCTGTAAAGCGATTCGTGCCTGGCTCTGTGCAAACTGTAACAGGGGGCGTGGCAGGAGGAATGGATTGGAGTGGTTTGGGGTTGCCTGTAATGGCCTCATTTAACTATAAAATGTATAAGCTGTGCGCCATTGTTTTAGCCCTGCAGTTGCATTGCGGCCAAATTTAATGGGAATCAGTTAAAATGGCCGCAAAACAAAACAAAGCCAAATGTGACAGGGCAAGTGCGCCTTTGTAGCCTATTAAAACAGCCCAAGAACCAATTGCGAATTAAAAGCGACAAATTGCAAAAGCGGATATATAAAAAAGCTCACTCTACATTTCTGTATATATTTTAGATCATTCACTTGAAAGTTCACTAAAGTTGAATTGAATTGTATTAAAGTAAGAATTAAAAACACAAGAATTGTTGAATGAGAAAATTTGAAAAATAATTGCAAATAAGAAATCTAGCTTATTTTCAAACTGAAAATTATACTGACTATAGTTTGTTCCTAGAGTAGAGCGCTCACTGCACTTTACTCTCTTGCTTTAACTTCGTGTCTTGTTTTTCTAAAAATATTTAGATATAAATTTATCAAAAAAATCTAAAAACTGATTTAGAAAAATATAAAAACGAAACACAGAAATTTCACTTAATTGCTTTAGTCTCACTCTCCCTCTCGCTCCCTCTCCCTCTCTTCTATTAATTAAATGGTTTTTGTTTCTGTTCCATTCGACCAAAGAGCATCTGGCATTGCTTATTGAATATATACCAACTTATGGCCTAAGCCGGCACTGCTATTCAGCGTCTGACACTCTCAATAAGTACAGAAATTGTGAGCTTTGCATTTCACTCCCACTCTCCTACCCTCTCTTTCCCTCCACACGCTGCCAATGCGAACGCTTTATAACATGTGTAATCTTCTTATTGGCAAACAAAATGACATCTTTGCTGGCAGCTGCTGGCAGGCAGCAATCGAAGCTGTCAAACACCTAAGGAAAAAACCACCCAACCACCCACCCACATTTACCACCAGCACCCCCCGCACCACTCGCCGCAATTTGTTTTGTGTGCATCAAATTGGACAGCCAAATTGTAGCCCCTAAAAAGAAAGGTGTTCGACATGTTATGTTGCCCCCTAATCTGTGTGCAGCAGCTAGTTCTGTTGCAGCCAATGAATGTCTGGCTGGCGGTTTTAAGCACGCCCACCCTGCCCCTCCCCTCCCCCCGCTTAGGTGACCTGCCCCGTCTTCTTCTTACTTGGTGCATGGCTAAAGTGACGACACATGGTGTGGCATTTACATATCTCGTCGCGTATCTTGGACTTATGCCAGTCGCCTGCAATCTAACAAACCAATTCCATTCCCAGAACAACCCCCCTACCCCCTACCCCCTCTCTGAACACCCTACACCCCCAACAAGCCCCACGCACTTGGTCTCTGTCGCTGCAGCTTTTATGCAAATTTACAAAGTGCAAATTACACGCTACTAAAGCTTTTTCTTTGCACTCCTATCGGACGATAGGTGTGCACCAGTGTGCATGTGTGTGTGTGTGCATGTGTGTGTGTTGGTAAATGGCAAACTTAAAAATTCTATTCAAACTTTTCTATACGAAGTACATGAAGAACCAGCAGCAGCAGCAGCCTCGCCTCCCTCTCAATCCAGCTGCTATTTATTTATTATGTGTGTGTTTTTTTTTCTTCCTTTCTAACCCATCGTCCTTGCACAATGGGCCAAAAGAATCTCAGTCGCTGCCTCGGGGAAAATGTCTTTATCCGCCTTCAATAGGCGAGACGCCGAGTGGCTTATCGAATGCAGCCAGTTGAATGCATTTCAAAGCGGGCGATTTCCCTACTTCATCAGAAATGATTAAGAGAGAGAGCGAGAAATTACTTTGTCGCATCTCTTGAGGCTGTTATCGATAATAGAGCCCTGCCGCCGGCAGTTGACTTTTATCGATATTCAGTTGAGTTTCAAGTGAAGTGGCTGCGAAACTTGTTTGAACTTGGCTTCAAATATGTCATCACAAGATTATTCAAATATTGATTATAGCTTACATATATTCTGAATATATATAAAAATCTAAAATATGTGTTTTTAATTCAAGTAGTAATGCCTTTAATTTGTTTAAAATTTTTAAAAACTTTATAAATTATTTATAAAGAAATTTAGAAATCTTTTTAGAGGAGGTTTTAACAGAATTCCTGTTATCAATTTTGCCTATTTACTATATTGTATTGAAATATATTAGCGTCGATAAAATATTTGCTGTCAAATTCTTTTATCGAACTAGTTCATAACTTTTAAAAATATTTTATATTTGAATGATTTTTATATGCAAATATTTTTGTAAATCTCAGGATGGAGCTTTAATCTATTCTTTACTTTAATCCTTCAATTCATTTATATTAAAACTGTTTCCGATTATACGATTCAATCGAATGCAAGTAAAATTAGTTCCCTCACATATAATAGAGTTTCGGGATAATTACTTTGATAATATATAAATTATCATGAATAAAATGTGGTATTTTTAAATTTAAAAAATTTGAAACTAAACAGTAATAGATATAAAAAAATATTTTACAATCATAGACACGCAATTGTGGCCACTGTGCAGCCTGCGTTATATTTGGGCTGCTCTTTAATATTTCTTTTATTTTTTCTTATATAAAAAACATTATTTTTTTAAATTTTATTTTGCTTATTATGAAAAAGGCAAAAATAAAGTAGGCGAAAGTGCAGGAAACATTTCATCAGTGGTGTGGAAGGTGGTGAGGGAGGAGGAGGTGTTCTCAAGCCCAAACGCCCGCTGCATGCAACGAGTAGCTGCCCTTTTACACCTATATACATACATATATATCTATATATATATATGTACCATGCTGTCGGCCGTAAAGACTCCGGCGTAGAGCGTTGCGTTCGCTACATAAAGCACATTTATCGTGGTTACAAAAGCGTAAAAGAAAAGTGTGGCGCACCGTTTTCTCCGTTGAAAAATGTTTCAAAAACTGTTTCAGGCTAAATGAACATAAAGAAGTCGCCCGAACCCTGAATTCCGCTCCCCCCTCTGCCCCACACAACGCTTATGGCCTGCAGCCTGGCTTTGTTTTCTAGTGTAGCAAAAGGGCTCGCCTCGTAGACCTGGAACGGTGGGCGGGGCGGGGGGAATGGGGTAGCTGCATCTTTTCAGCTGCTCATCGCAGCGTTCTGAAAATAAAGCCAAATTAAAATTATATACCCTCTTCTCTTTATTTTTCACCATCTTTTCTCTTGTTTATTGTGGCTGTGTGTGCAAGGGGGGTGTAGGAGAGGAGGGGGGGAAGGCAATGCCCTTTTGTATGTGCAAAAGTCAACTAAGTCGTGCTCAATTTTTATGATGAGACGTCGACGCTGCTGCGGCTGCCACTTTGTGTGTCGCGGTTAGCCAAACACCAGCAGCGGCAGTGGCAACAACAAAATTCACCGACTGTCCGATACCCTGTACCTACAACATTTTTGACTTCTGCTTTTTAAGCTTCAAATAAATATCAATAAATTCAATTCAAAAAGCAAATGCATAATTTTAAGGTAATCAACATTCATTATCATTTGAGAACTCCCCAGAACTCAAAATGATCCAACTCTAAAAATGTATTCAAGTTCTAAAAAGTGTTTTTAGCTTTAATATGCAAAACACAAATAAATCTTACTTATATTTAAACTGCAATTTTACTGATCTAAACTGATTTTTTAGGCATGGCAAAAGTATTTCTGACTTGATCGTTAAAGTTGATCATCAAGAAATATGTTTATTTCAGTTGCAGGTTTCTATGCAATTTAAAGAAATATTAAATATCTTCACACATCAGCTAAAAAGAGCTTTTATCACACATAATCAGCACACCCCATTTGCAGTTGGTTGCAGGGTATAAAACAAGAACAACAGCGACCAGCAAAAGAAGCCGCTGCTGGCATTTGCCACCCTCCCTCCCTCCCCCTAAATGAATGGCGGCGCCCTATGAATGGTCCTCTCCCCCTCCCCCTCCCCCCTTTGCCATTCCCTCTTCCCACAGGCCGTTGCCCGTGGGCCAAAGTTGGCAAAAAAAAGAAATTAAATGCACTTCCTTTTATGCGCGCCACTCATATTTTGCGAGGGGGGAGAACGCCTCCCCCCGCCCCACTCCCCCCTGGCGCACAATGCGCTAATAATGGAAGTGCACTTTTGACACAAAAGGTGGCTGTGGCGACAAAGCGCTGCGTCCCCCGTCCCCCCTCGTCCCGCTGCCGCCCCTTGACTGGTTTATTGCTCATTCGCTGCAACGGCGATTAGTCAGTGTGTGTGTGTGTGTGTGTGTGTGTTTGGGTGTGTGTGCGAGTGCTGCTCTGACCTCGGACGAGATTAGAAATTTTTGTGGCATTGCTTTCACTTCATTGTTCAGCTGCTGCCTGCCACAAGGCCAATGGCAATCACTGGACGCCACTCAGATTACTTTTCAGCTGTCGTTTCCGGTTTCTTCTGTCCTGTCCTTTCCTGAAGCTGCTGCTGCTTCTTCATTATCTACCGCTTCTCTCGGCTTCGCAACTCTCAACTTGCACTAAATGCCTTTATGACGTCAGCATTTAGAAGAGCTCGCAAAACTGATTGAATTCGGGCTTAAAAGTGGGAAAAGGGAGGCAAGGGAAAAAATGACGCGGAAAATGAAAAGTTGTTTGTCTCGCAAAAGCCACCTACCGAAGAATTCTTCTCCGATTTTGCATACAAAAATTTGTCTTGATCCTATATCCTCACAAAATAAATTTGGACCATAAAGCAATATGCACATTACCTCTTTTGGTTTTTTATATTTAATTATACTCATTTGATCAGAATAAAATGAATTATTATTTGTTGTCTAAAAAATTGGCCTTATTTTTAAAACAGCAGTATTTAACTTTTGAGCATTTATTAAAAATAATCAAATTTTGGTCTAGTTTCATAAATAAAATCGTCGAATAGAATCAATTTAAATGTGCAGCATTTTGTTGTTGTACTAAAATCTCCATTCGGAAAAAGCGTCTTTGAAACACTTTTACAATCATTTTCGAAATTTCAGCGAAAGATCTCTACTAGAAAATCAGCTTTGATCCGCAATCCGAATATACACATTTGTATATACTGTGATATATTTATCAGCTCGATATATATATATTCTTCTGTTCTGTTATTTATAACTGCAGATGGTTTTTTTATATCTTAAGATAACGAGAATGCTCCCATCGCATAAGCAAAATCTTATCAAAATCATAATAAACGTATGCAAGGGTATTAAAACCTGAGCAACCGTTTTTTCTTTTTTTATTTTATTGTATTTTGTCTCTCACTCCTTTTGCTTCGCCTTTGTTCCCACTGTTGTTGTTGTTGTTGTCTCTGCCATCCACGCAATTCGCACGAAATCAAAGTAAACTCGAAAAGCCAAGCGGCAGACATGGCGTATGAGTAATATACTTGTATGGCAGAGGCCACATAAAAAGGTTGCTCAAGCCACGCCCCGCCGCTGGCCTCAAGTGAGTGTGGGCGTGGGCGTAAGCGAGGGCGAGGGCGGGGGTGTGTGTGTGTGTGTGTGTGTGGCAGAAAGGCCGCTGGCTGTTGGCTTAGGCAGACGCGCGTCTGGGCTGCAGTAAAAATAAATCAAATAAATAATAAATGAGACGAAACGAATCAAATGCGAAATAAAAATCAATGGCACTCACCATTTCAATGAATTGGAATACACACACACACGCACACACACACACACACAGACATGCAATTTGCTTTTCGGTTTGATTTCAAATAAAATTGTGCTTCATTGAATCGAATTGAAGCAGCAAAAATGAACGAGCTGAGGCACAGGCACAAAAACACACACACAGCACACACCCACACACATAAATAGGCAGCATCTGCAGCCTGAGTGAGCGACTGCCTCGGCATTTGGTCAATTGCAATTAGAAGTCACTGTAGAAGTGCCCTGCACCACCATCAAGTGGTGCCCCCATGGTCATAGTCCACGCTGCACCACACAATAAAAATTCAACTTGGCAAACATGGCAGCTACACACACACACACTCACTCGGCGTATCTGACCCAAATATTGTACATTATGTGCCCAGTCAAGAGCTGAGCGGTGCGGTGGTGCGGGGGCTGCTTGTTTGGCTGCCTGGTTGAGAAATTGCAACACTTGAGAAGTAGAAAATGTTTTGCCAACTTTGCTCTGGCAAAAGTTCGAAGAGGCAGCAACAACAACAACAAAAGCAACAACTGCAGCTTGGCTTGGCGGTTGCATAGCTACCCCCCTCATAACTGCCCCCTTTCCACCCCCACCCCCCGCATCACCCCATCCAAATAGCCAGCTGCTTCTATTGCTGCTCCCAGTCCAGCAATAATTAGTGCAAACAATTGCGCCAGTTGAAAAAGTCTCCTTGGCCGCCACGCTGCGGCATTTTGTTTCAAGGTTTCTTTGCCAAGTTGAAAGCCCCACGAATTTATATATATATACATGTACATATATATAAAGATATATATATATATATAGAAAGGAAGCCAAAAACTTTTGTCCATATTTTTCTTGTACTTTTTCATATTTTTCAAACAAATTGGCAAACTGCAAACCGGATATCGTTTCTGGTTGCCACATCAATGCTGCTGCCAGAGTTGCCATAGTTTCACAATTGCCGGGTAACAGCTCATTAAATGGAATTTCAGCTTTTATTATTGCTTCTTTTATTTGCTGTTTTTTTCGTTTGCCATTTTTCTGTATTTTTTTGGGGTCGAGGCGCTCGTGTTTGCTCTTGAGTTTACACACTGTTCACAGCTAGCTGTAGATTTGTCTCATGCATATTCAATGTCAGTTTTTGGGCAGTGTCGCAATCAAAAAAAAAACTTGGGAGAACAGCTCTTGAGGAGTTTCAAATACTCTGTTTATACCTGCAAACTTACAAATAAGTTACCTTTCAGTAAAACAAAATATTCACAATTCTAAGTTGTTTTTTCTAAATATAAATCAAAAGAAAAACTAAAAAAAAAAATCTTGAGTAAATACCCTTTTGATGCCGCTTAGTAATATTATTTAGGTATATTAAATAAGATTTTGCCGTATTAGATATTCTCGAAAAGTTTTTAATATATTTAATGGGGAGTTTTTTAAGGTGTTTTACAATGCTAGAAATTTCATCACTAAGGCTATTTTTATAACCTATCAATAAATATATTTTTCGCTTAAAATAATTTCAGAAATAAAATCCAAAAATTTTCCATCCACAACTTTGCAAGTAATCGTTTATCGGTTACTATCTTATAGCATAATATTTCTGACTTTTACCTTACAGCTGTGGAAAATATCACATTTTCAGTGGGTAAACAACATAATTTTGTACTTCAGTTTTTTTCTTTTTATATGCCATACATGTACATATATACTAGAGAATATAAGTATTCGATTAGTTTTCAGTTTAGATAATCGATTCAAGAATTATTTTATACTCATCGTTAGGTTTGCCTATCAATATTATGCCAACAAAAACAATCAAAACAAAATCAATTTGTATACATTATCGTATCGGAATTAAGTATCGCATTTTTCTATCTAATTCTATTGTTGTTATATTTTGCATGAATTTTGATACATTCCCAGCATTCTTAGTCAAATCTTGCTGAGCGTTGCGATAGTTAGAATACAATCGATAACAATTATTATCAATTGTTATCCATAACATGACGTTGGCTTGTTCTGCTATTGTCGTTATCGATAAATATTTATCGATATATATCGATTGATTTTATTGTTATCGATAACATATTTTTTGTATGTTTCGAGCATTGTTTTTTAAACAAAACGCTATCGCTTAGCTCAGCAATCAATAAACCATGCACAGTTTTTTTTATACCTCAATGTTAATTCTGTAGTTTATTTTGGCCGCAACTACATTATTTGCCACAGCTTGTGGAACACCCTTTATACGCTTTGCCACGGGGCTGCGTAAATATCCTCAGTCATTGAAGCTAATCCGAAGTTCCTGTGTGTATTTGAGCTATTCCCAATTTATTTCATAGCTGCGGGCCAAATGCGTTTTGCACCTGTATAAAAATAAAATTACAAGTTAAATACTTGAACATTTAGCCTTCTTTTTTTGTAGTTAACACACGCACACACACACACATGCACACACACAGCAGAGGCATTGAAAATAGATTGGAGTCTTTGTGCATTTATTTGCCAAGCTATTTTCAATAATTGAATTATCCAAGCAAAAAGACATTTTCAGACTGTGTGTGTACACAACAAATTAAATACTTCAACTACACGCACACACACACACACAAGAACACACACACACACAGACATAGGACCATTTCTCACATCTATCATTCATCTCGCTCACTCTTGAAAATACATATGCATATGATAATATTTATGAATATCTTCTCAATTTATTTCGTTTTCTCTCTTAAAAAAAAATAAGCAAACAAAAATTGCAATTTATTATATTATCTTATATCAATATTAGTTCAAGTTCAATTACTCGATACTATTCGTACATATTTATATATATCTATATAAAGAAACATATATTATACATAATACTTACATAGTTACAACTCGATGTTTTTTACACATTGTTTTTAGTTTATGATTTCCCGAAACAAGCTGAAAGCAAAACAAGAAACAAATCAACAGAAAACAAAAAAAGAAGAAGAAACAATTAAAACAAAATAAATAAACAAATCTAACAAAATTATTTTCTTTTTTACAAACCCCACAATACCTACCAACCACCAACCAATTCCTTTTGGAACCACTCGAATCACAGTCGAGTTTCGGTTATGCGCGGCCAGGTCATAACGCCCCAAGGATTGGGCATTGTCGGCATACGCGTCTCCGTGGATCGGGACTCACGCTTCGGCTTCACTCTCACCCGCCAGGGTGGCTGGTAAGTTTAACCACCTTCTAAGTTCATACAAAAAAAATATATAAGCATTTTAGTTTGATAAAATCGGGAAAAACATTATTTTAAAGATTTCTACAAACATATTTCTCAAAATACATTTAATACAAGAAGTTGTTCTACAACTTTATTAATTTAAATAATTTAATTTAAATTTGCTTTTAGTTTTTTAATTAATTAAAAATTGAAAAATAATACTTTATATTATTATTCTTCTTAATATTTTTATTTTTATTTTTTTGCAAAAATACTTTCAAGCAAAAAGTTTAAAAAGTAATTTTAATTTAACAGCTTATAAGATTAAAAATTAATATTAATATTAATGCCTAATTTATAACGTGACACGTAACTGTAATAATTGTACCCACTTTGTGTAGTATCCAAGCGCCTGGCTTAACGTTTTCATTAATTTATTATTATTCTTATTATTATTTGTTTTTTTACTTTTGGCTAAGACGTTGCGCGGCCTCTTTTAATCTTTTGGCCCCGTCGAAATGCAAATTACTTACGTATGAGTAATTTTTCATAATTTGTCAGACAGTTGGCGCGCGTCGCCGTCGCCGTTGCCGTTGTCGGCCTGTTTGGCCGCGTCTTGGCCAAGTTTCGTCTTTGGCTTTCGCCTTGATTACATTTTGTAATATAATTTCATTGGGCACAGGCCAAGTGCACAGCCAGATAAAGCAAGTTATCACTTTTTAATTAAATCTTTCACTTTGATGTGCCCAGCCCATGGACAGATAGACAGACATCTGTGGTTTTTTTACTTCCTCAACTTTTCTTCCTTATTTTTGGTCGTTTTTATGTCCAAGCTAAACTTATTTAAACGCGCTTTGTCAAGTTGAGACACGTGACAACTGAACCTAAAACACAAACATAAAAACTTTATTAGCTGCGTCGACCAAATCGCATTTGAAAATTTAAAGAAAAGTAAAAGAAAAAATAAATAAAAGAAATGCAATTTATGATGAATAATGGGCTGTAAATGCCGGAAAAAGTTATATTTAGGCATAGTAACCTTTTATTCCGGCAAGGTATGCAGCTCAAAATTTATAGTTAGTGAAATTTTTTGAAATTTCGATAGATAGATAAAGTAGCTGAAAGCAATCGATATAGAATTTGCACTTACAATTACAACTATATTGATAGTGAGTTTTCAATCGATTTCTTATAGAATATCGATAATTAAAGTGTTAAATAATGAACACGAAAGTACCTTCTAAACTGTGAACCTCATTCACAGTTTGATCTGAAAACTATAGCCACAAATATACAGTAATTTTTATATAGATTTCCTATCAGTTTTCGATATTTATCGATTAATATCATGATAGAAGGATTTGAAAAAATCCTATCGTGTTGAAAGTTTCTGTAAATAATATAAAAGTTAATTTGAAATTTTGATAGCTTTCGATAGTATTTGATAGGAAGCTATTAAAAATAATAGTATATAAAATAAAATATTAAAACGTATACTCTGATCAGCATGCTAGCCACAATGCCAAACAAAAAAAGAATTTTATCTAAAAATATTTTGTCAGCATATTTGACCGTCATTCGCATTTGGCATTTGCTTGAATAAAATTTAAATCAAAACACACAAACGGCACACCCACGCACACATACCGAAACACACACACACACACTCAGGGAGACACACGCGAAAAAAAGGGAAAATAAAAATAGAAAATGGAAATGGAAAATGAAATTGCTGAGCATGGGGATGAGAGTTAAGGATAGAAAGCAGCGGTCGCCCAATCCAATATATCTAATATAAATATTTTTGCAGTTGTTTTTGTTAAAAAGGATTTCCGCTGTTGCCAGAGCAGCAAAAGCAACAACAAAATCATCTGTAATGTTTTTGTTGTTGTTTTGACATTTTCTTTTACCTAGCATGTGTGTGTGTGTGTGTGTGTCTTTGCTGGCCAATTTAAATAAACATTTCGCACCCGCTTTGCCTGACGTTGATTTTATTATGTCCAGCAACAACAACAAAAACAAGTAAATAGAAGACAATTGATAGACTAGACAAATGCCCTGTAAACAATTTTAATATATATTTAAATAGGTGTAGAAGAAGATTCAAAAAAACATAAAATAAAATTATAAATGAATAAATAAAAAACTTATTAAAAAATCTAAACAAATATTTTTTTTGAATAATAAATAAATTTTTGATAATTTGGTTAATTGTATTAACAAAATTTTCTTCTACCCCTTCTCAACAATTTTAATGGCGACAGGGTATCACAATAATGCCACACAAATAAAATCTGTGCAACAGCCAGACAGACAGACAGAGGGACAAACTAGCTGTCTGATGATTATTTGTGTTTACTTACACACACACACACACAGATAGCATCCGGTTGCCCAGGATAGCAGTTGCTTTTGTTCATGTTTTTAAATAAAAAAAATGTTGCATACTTATGTGTGCCACCGTCTGTGATAAGATTTTTACCTACTGTGCCATAATTTCTCATTAGCTCAGTGGCCGTTAAATGGCGTTAACGTTGACCATTTTTCACATTTGCCTGGCGCACTCCATTCCCCCGCCCCTCTCCTCCCCCCTCACCTGAACTAGCTCCCTTTGGCAATCAGCAGTGGCAAAAACAACAAGAACAGCTACGTAAACAATTATAAAGCAAGCGCCCAACTGTGAACCCAAGAAAACAAAACGCAAAGGAAAACAGAAAATAATGCACAACAGAAAATCACAAACATGTCCTGATTTTTGTTGTCCTGTGTGTGTGTGTGTGTGTTGTGTCCTTCGTTGTCTGCTTCTTAGAGCTCTGATTTGGTAGAGGACATAAATTCTTCAGTTTTTATTTATTTTTATTATGACTACTTTGTTGTTGTTCATCTCTCTTTCGCTCTCTCTCGCACTCTCTCTCTCTCTTTCTGCCATCTTTTGAGAATTTCAAAGTTTTGTTTATTTTTTAGTATGCCTGCAGTTACTTTTGGCCCTGTCTTTTTGCAGCTACATTCTTACTTTTAGCTGGCAATAATTCCTGTTTATGTTCACATTATTTTTAGCTCTATAGTCCCCGCATATGATGGCAGCATGCGAGGCTCGCTCTCTCTATAGTTGGGGGGAGTGGGGGGTGGTTCTTGGGTGATTTGGGCTCCGCACAGTGCTCTATAAAATTAAATGTGCTGCCTTTAAAGCTGCACCGAGCACACAGTGCGCCTTGAAAAATATCGCACACTTGCATGCAATAAACTAAATGCTTCCCATTTGGATTGCCATTGAGTCCGAGTTTTAGTTACTCGTTGCAATCATCTGAAGTAAGTCGCCAAAATACTCGTTTAATACAGGGCGACTTTTTAAACGGTTGACCTCGTTTGCTTCTTAGCCTTAGCCTTGGTAAGAACGAGAGAAAAGCATAGTGCAAAACCAAAGAAGAAGGTAAATAAGTAGTGAAGGTTAAATCAAAGAAAGAAACAAGACACAAAGCAAAGTAGAGAACCATAGTACAAAAGAGCATAGAGAGAAGCAAGCAACTTAAATGTTCAACAATTAAAGTTGGGAGAAGCAAACAAAAATAAGTACAAATAAATAAAATAAAACTAAAGATAGATAAAAATATTTAAAAATGAAAGGAATCATCAAAAAATTATATACAGAAAGAAAAAACAGAGTAGCGGAAGCTAAAAGATAAGTAAAAATCAAATTAAAAATAATACCAAACAGAAAACTACCAAAATAAAATACACAAAGAAAACTAGGCAAATTCAAAGGAAATTAAAATTAAATGATTTTTTTTTAATCAATATAAAGAAGAGATTTAAAATCAAATCAATAAGCTAATTGGGAAATATAGCTTCTCTTCTTTTCAAATCGCTTCTCTGATAAGAAAACCAATAAAATTCGTATAGGTTAGCTATTAAACTAACGTTTCTTTGCTTCTCTACTTCTTTCTGCAACTTTTACTTGGAAATCTCTGGCAATTTGTCACATGGCTTATTCAGCTAACTTATGCGTTTGCATAGTTTTAGCACTCACTGTGCTCACAGTGTCTGCAACTCTGTCCGTTGTCCTGTTCCTTCGTTATGCCATCAACAAAACCACATCCAGACACACACACACACACACACACACACATGCATGCATTCGAGTGTAATGTGTGTGTATGTATAATGCCTACTTACATATGTAACACATACTTTTCGGCGCCACTGTTGCTTGTTAATGCTGACTTCTTGTTGTTGCTGTTACTCTTAATGTTCGCGCGAGTTTGTTTTTATGGCTTTGTATTTATAATGTTTATTTCAATTCTATGCTCTTATTAAGCTTGCCACACACCCGCAAACACACTCGCACACGCACACACACACATACACACATACACACACAAAATGCTGTGCTCATTTTTTGTCGTTACATATTTTTTGTGGTAGCTTTTTATGCCCTATACCCTGTAGAATTGTGTTAAATGGGTATAATAAAAGTTTTGATTGACATTAGGAACCAGACGGATTTTAAATATTTGAGAAGGGCAGAAATAACAAAGGAAAAAGAAAGAAGCGTTTATAGAAGCAAGTGGAGAAAATTTAGAATTGATTCAAAAATTGATTGAAAAAATTGAAATTGATTTGCTTAGTCTTTGTTATTTGAATCATATATCAGAGATCTTTCCTTCTCACTTCGCTTCGTTTTTGTTTTTTTTTCATGTACAGGATATTCTCAAAGTCGTCTTGACTTTGTATTATGGATTTCTTTCTTGTTGTTTGTTCCTTCTTATAGCTCGCTTTTCTAACATTTTTTTTAATATTTTTATTTTATATTTCTGTTTTTTTTTTTTCTTTAAGCTTTGCTTCATTTGGTGTCCTGTTGCTTGTGGCCATTGTGGCCGTTGTCCTTTGACATGCATTGTTGATTATCGTTGTTCCGATTGTTGTTACTGTTGTTGTTGTTGTTGTTGTTGTCAGTCCGTGTAGTAATAAAGGTAATAAAAGTCATTATATTGTGCTGCAGGGGATTATTGTTGGCATTTTTTTGCAACATATTATTTGGGCTGTGCACCCACCGTATGGTTGTGTGCATGTGTGTGTGTGTGTGTGTGTGTGTGTGTGTGTGTGTGTGTGTGTGTGTGTGTGTGTGTGTGTGTACCGCAGCCAAATGACCGACTAGCAATTGTTTTGAACTCCAGCCCGCCTGCCTTCATCAGCGAGCACATTGCATTCTATGCCTTCGTAGCGAATTCAATTACAGATAAATAAATGTTCAACTACAAATATGTAGATGTGTGTGTGCGGGTGTGTGTGTGTGAGAGTGTGGCGTGCTTAAATGTGATAAAAACAACAATTGTCATAACAATAAAAACAATTGTAACTCTTTTTAAGCGACACAACCATTAAATTAAATTAGCAAAAATTGTAACATATTTATTTTTATGCTCTATTTCCTAAATATCAAAAAGGGGTGTATTAGTTTTCTATTAGTTGGATACTGAATACTAAATACATATTTTCAAGTCAAGTTTAAATACAAATCAAGCAATTTATTATTTTGTTTTAAGTATATTTTTGGTTAATTTTTCGGTTTTTTTCCTTATTTTTTTAAGCATTTTTTATGAATTTATTTTTATTATTTTTTTTTACACTAAACGCACAGTGCATTACGCAGTCAGCTGCAGGCATTTGCAAAGTTTTTTATTTGATTTGTTTATTTTATTTGTTGAATTTTTTTTGCTTGTGGTCTGTGTTTTTACTTATTTATGGATATGTTTATAAATGCGGCTTTACTTTTGTTTATTGTTAAATTAAATGTAATTATTTTTAATTTAATTATTTGCACTCCCGCACACTTGCCAAATGCCATAGTTTGTGGGGCGGGGAGAGGTGGGGGCGTGCCTTAAAATCGATAGCGCATCAATTTCGCCAACATTTTGACTCTGAAAAAAGGTGAATTTTTTTTTGTTGTTTGTTTGTTTGCCGTTTGTCTGTGCGGCAATTTGTGGCAAGTCGCTGTTGTTTCTCTCCATCTACATCTGTCTGTCCCACTCTTGCTCTCTCTTTCTCTTTCTATTTCTTTATTGTTGCTTCAGTGCGTCCCTCGCACACAAACACAATTAAAAATCACATTAATTAAATATTTCCAAAGCAAAAGTTTTGCCATTTCTTAAGCTTTCTGCGCGACTGGCCCCGCCCGATTGTTGTTGTGCCTTTGTTTTCCAACACGGCTGTGCCACTTCTTCTCTTCTTCTTCTTCTTGTTCTTCGTGTTCTTCTGGCCTAGCCTGGTCCAACTTTTTGCAACTTTTCGTACGCCAATGCGAAAAATACTCGTAATAATGAGAAGGCGGCCCAAACGCAATCGCCATCATTATATTTAATGCGGCTAACACTAGGTGGGCTTAGCAGGGGGTGGGGGGTTGACTTAAGGGTTGGAGCGGGGCCTTTGCGCTGCAGCTGACTGAGGTCTTAACTTATGCTCTGCGAGCAATTGTTGTTGTTGTTGTTGTTGTTCAAGCAAAAATCCTAAAGGGGGGGGGCGGGGGGGGGGGGGGGGGGGGGGGGGGGGGGGGGGGGGGGGGGGGGGGGGGGGGGGGGGGGGGGGGGTGGCCTGTCTGCTCGTGCGTCAAACGCACACAAATGCGTCCAAGACTGCGCCCCGAAAAAGTTCATTAAAATATTAATTTGCATGTTTTGTGCCGTGAAATTTGATGCTGCACAACACTTTTTTCTTTTCTTTTCTTAACATTTTTGTGGCTCTCACTCACACACTCTTTCCCTCTCTCTCTCCTTTTACAGGTTTGATGTACTTGTTAATGGCGGCGGTGCTGTTACCTTGCAATTCCAACGCTCTCCCTTCCGACCGCTCACCCGCACCGTGTTTGTGCCCTGGAACCGAATTGTGGTGCTGCCCCCGGTCCAGATGCAGCTGAGTGACGACGACGAAACCACCAGTCGCAACATCAAGTAAGTTGAAAATATATATAGCATATATATAAAAACAAGTATATTTGTGTAATATATATATATACATTTTTCACAATTCAACTTTGGCTTAAAACATTTTTAAGCATTCCATTTTAAAATTCCAAAATTTTTGTTTTACAATTAACTTAGTGTACATTTAATTCTACAAAGTACAAAATAGATATAATATAATATTATACTACCTAGTCAAAAAATATTCCTATCAAGAAACAGGGACTAATTTCTTGAGGAATATTTCAATATTTTGTGAAGCATTTTTATTATTTTTTTCTTGATAAATTCTATCAATTAATAGCTAGCATAAAAAATTAAAGATTTCTTTATAAGAAAATTTTTATATTTTTTTAACGCCCGTGTCATGAATTTTTTTTTTTTGTATTCTGAAAAAATATTAATTAAAAAAAATATTGCGTACTTCATTTAAATCTGGTTTTAATTACAAAAAACAGAAAAATGAAACACGAAAATAATTGGAATCAATAGAATAGATTAAATCAAAACTAAATTATGATTATAGAAATATAGCTATAAGCTAGCCTGCATTTCGAATCTTGATAATAAATTTGTGTACTCTTCATTTAATTTACCACAGGGTGGCTCCTTTGAATCCGGCGCTGACGTTCCTCAATTCGATCCATTATCACACGGCGGACGAGGCGACCGATGCGAGCAAGGTTTGCATGGATCATGATCACGAGAAGCTGAAGCCGCAGCTGATAAGCACCTGGATGCCAAACGGTGTTGGGGCCATGCCCGGCAAGCGTGTCATCTTTGCCGAGACTCAGGTAAGTTTAAGCTTACATTCCCCCCGTCCCCCGTCTCACATTCAACCCTACCTCTGTGCTCATCCTCTAATGCCACTCCTAATTAGCGGGCCGTGGTAGCAGCTGGACTCTCTGCGTAGTTTTAATTAATTTAAAGTTCGCCTTAATGACATTATAACTTTGCATTTACCGACGACGAGCGAAGCACACAATAATTCTTCACACACAGAGAGAGATAGAGAGAGCGAGAGCGAGAGAGAGAGAATGGGAATATGCGAGAAAGGGGACGCTTGAGAGCATTACATTTAATTGCGCCTCCTGCCAGCTGTGCCCTGTGGACTCAGCGCCCGACCACAGGGCTTAATAAGCAACACACTTAGCGGCAGCGACAATTGTAGTGAAAACAGCCCCCCCTTCCCTACTTACCCCCCTTTCCCCACTTTCCCACTCGCCGCCTATGCCTTTTACTTTGCCTTCGTTCTTTTCTCTTCTTCGCCTCAGATTTATATTGCCTGCAGTTTTGCAGCTCATCTAACAAACTTTATGCAATTTTACGCATTAATCAACACTGTGTTGGGTTCGCCCTTCCTTCCTTTGTTGGCAATCTTATTTTCATTCAATTGCTTTCACGTTTAATAAATTAGTCCATATTGTTATGTGCGATACTTCAAGAGGAACGAGGGAATGGAATACAAAATGAAAGAGACAAAATGTTAAAGCATCATTTTCATCTGGATCTTATGTTCTTTGTCTATCTCTTATCTTGATCTCTGTTCTCTTTCTCTACTGTATTAAAATAGTATCTAACTTTCTTCCGTTATAGTGTTATTCTGTTCTTTTTCCCAAATTTTTAAATTTTAATTTCCAACTTTTCTCATTTTACGACACTTGTTCAAGTCTTTAATTCTGTCTAACATTTTCCTCTTGTTTTCACACTCCTTTTATTTCCCCCCTCGTATATCCCTTTTCCATTCTTCATTATTTAAATATTTTTCAACTCTTACTTTGATCATTTTCCAACACTGGAGCAAGTCTTTATTTCTTTCTAACCTTACCCTTTTGTCTCTTTTGTTTTCACATTACTTTTATTCTCCCCCTCTCCTATTCTCCATTCTTTGAATAGTTTTCAAACCTTTATTTTAACATTTTTCATCTTTAGCTTATCACACTTTACAACACTTAATCAAATCTTTATTTTTAGCTCTTAACTCAGTCCTCTCATTCTCCATTCTTTGAAATGGTTTTACTCATTAAACCTTTTACGAACTCTAGTTTTTTTTTGTCATTATCCAACACTTGACCAAGTCTTTTCTTCTCTTCCACGACAACAGATCGTTCAGGAATCCATCCAAATACCCGGCTCCGATCTTCATCTGACCTATCAATCGTCGCAGGCTTCCGGCTATTTGAGCATTGTCCGGATGCGTTTGACCTCCGAGACGATACCGAAGACCCTGACCCATGTCCATGTGGGCGTTGAGATCGAGGGCGCACTCCATGTGAAGACATACGAGGCGGACCCGAATCTCATCCACACGTTCGCCTGGAACAAGCGCAACGTCTACCGCCAGAAGGTGTACGGGGTGACCATCGCCCGGATTTCGGTTGGGTATCAGCACAACACGTGTCAGACTCCGGTCTGGATAACGCAGACGGCCAAGTTGCAGGGCTACGATGTGGACATCTCCGATATTGGTGGCTGGGGCTTAGATATACATCATCATTACAATTTCCATGAGGGCATCCTGCAGAAGGGCGACGGCTCCACGCTGCACATGAAGGAATATCCGCGCACCGTTAAAGTTGTGATGGGCACCGGCCTCCAGCGTCCGCTCAACTGTCCCGATTACTGCAACGGCGTCGCCAAAGATGCCAAACTCCTGACCCCCATCGCCCTGGCCACTGGACCCGACGGCAGCCTCTATGTGGGCGACTTTAATCTGGTGCGCCGCATCACGCCCGACGGCAAAGTGTTCACCATTCTCCAGCTGAGCGCCACCCAGGTCTCGTATCAATACTATCTGGCTGTCTCGCCGGCCGATGGCCATTTGTATATCTCGGATCCGGAACGTCATCAGATCTTGCGCCTGCTGCGCCTCGAGAAGGTCAAGGATCCGAGCATCAACAGCGAACCGGTGGTGGGCAGCGGCCAGCGTTGCATACCCGGCGATGAGGGCAACTGCGGCGATGGCGGCCAGGCGCTCCAGGCGCGTCTCTCCCATCCGAAGGGCCTGGCCATTGCCGCCGATCGCACCATGTACATTGCCGATGGCACCAACATACGCGCCGTCGATCCCAAGGGTCTCATCCATACGCTGATCGGCCACCATGGCCATCACAATCACTGGAGTCCGGCGCCCTGCTCCGGCACCCTAATGGCCAACCAAGCCCAGCTCCAGTGGCCCACTGGCCTGGCCCTGAGCCCACTGGACGGTTCGCTGCACTTCATCGACGATCGGCTCGTGCTGCGGCTCACCTCCGATATGAAGATTCGCGTTGTCGCCGGCACCCCGCTGCACTGCAGCAACAATGGCCAGGACAGTCGAGTCAACAAAACCGCCACCGATAACGTCCTGGGCACTGTCCTCGCCATGGCCTTCTCGCCATTCGGGGATCTCTACATAGCCGACAGCGATTCGAGACGGATCAATTCCATACGCGTCGTAAACACCGCCGGAAATATGCGTTACTTTGCCGGCAAACAGGAGGGCGCCGGGTAAGTAATCAATTATTTTGGTTTTTTTTTATGCAATATTTGAAATTTGTTGGGCTTGAAAATGGGAGACATCACTAGAAATCATATAGCTGAGATATAATTATTTTAAAATCATACAAAACTGGGTGGATTTTCGATCAGCCTTAAATTATGCAATGCAAAATATACTTTTGTGAACTTTAACTATACGCACTCTGTCCATATGCCGCAGTCTTTCAATAACCAAACTATTTTTTAACGCCAATTGATAGAGTTCGTCCTTGCGAATCTAACGCACCAAGTCCTTTGAAAATCCGCAGGGATATGGCCGAGTTAGAGCTATTTTTCTAAAAAGGACATTCTTTTTATAGCCATATCTCGGCCATATCCTTTAGGATCCTGGAATGATATACCTTTTTGAACTCGCAGAAAGCAGGACAGGATTTGCATTCAAGGACTTTCAGGATTCCAGCAAAAATATTCGCCGAATTTTTTATAAGGGGGTAGGTCAGAAAATTTGATAAAAATCGAAAAATCGTCCTTAACTTGGCCATTTTGAGGCCAATCGCGATGTCCTTTGGACAACGGATATAATCTTTGACGCCAATTTGGTATATGTAATAAAAAGGACGAAAATCCTTCCAGGAGCCAGGATAATATGGCATTTTTGTAAACAAAAAACTAGCTATAACTCGGCCGTATCCTTGCAGATCCT